>OZ024746.1:2994264-3006764 GCA_964016885.1 Eledone cirrhosa
GAACTTTCCATTACAGGGAGGCAAACTCCTGCTGATGATGTGGTTCCCTGCCAAATTACATAATGAATAATAACATTTACCTAATTTCTGCATAAAGAATGGAATCATAGAAACTGGTGCATCGGTCCAGGAATCTCAATTTTCCTACCCAAACGAAGTCGCCTTTCATGATCGAATCAAATGTTTGAAAGTGTTGCTCCAGCATGGCCTCAATCCAATGTTTCAAACAATAATACGCATGCATTCTTTTTTTATAGTTGTCTTCCATGTTGTAAAACTTTTCAGTATTTCTATGTTATTTGAATCAAACATTTGAAGGTTATATAAAGAAATACTCTTGCTTTGCTTCTCAAGTTATATTTTCTTCCCATATCATATTTATGCCGTAAGGTTCCTGAAATAGGTGTCTGTGATACTTTAGTAATTCTATATTTGAATTAAGAATTTCAAGGTCATATTAACCCTTTAGCATTCACATTACTCTACATATACTATTATATTTTCATGGTAAAGGCTTTACCTCACATAATATCTCACATAACATTCACATTACTCTATATATACTATCATCTTTTCATGGTAAAGGCTTTACCTCACATAATATCTCACATAACATTCACATTACTCTATATATACTATTATATTTTCATGGTAAAGGCTTTACCTCACATAATATCTCACATAACATTCACATTACTCTATATATACTATTATATTTTCATGGTAAAGGCTTTACCTCACATAATATCTCACATAATATCGAATCTATGAGATTTTGAAAGTATTTATTTTGAGAACAATACCTTAACATCAGTTTGAGTGGCCAGTTACAGCCAGTTTCAACAGAAAGAGGTGAGAGAATTCTGGACGGTTTTGGCCGGTTTGAACATTAAAGGGTTAAGAAAACATATTCTTGATTTGTTTCTAAAGTTATATCTTCTTATTGTTTCTACTTTTGGCACAAGGCCAGCAATTTGAAGGGACGGGGTGGGGGTGTCAATTAAATCAACCCAAGGTACTTTATTTTAATGACCCTGTATGGATGAAAGGCAAAGTTAACTTCTGTGGGATTTGAACTCAGAATGTAAAGGGCTATAACTACATGCCACAAAGCATGTATAAACTTCTTATGTTACATTTATACCACATATTTACCAAAAGTGTGGTGAGGAATTTCAAGGTTACTGAAATATGCTAGGTGCCTCTAATTCTTTTCAATTATTTTACTTTTATTTATTTTTATTATATTTTATTTTATTTAAATTCACAATTTGTATTTTCTTAGATTCCACTTATGTCATATTGACCCAAAGAATGATTAGGAATTCCAAGGTCATTGAATTGTATTTCTGCAAAGTTTAGTTGGAAATCTATCAACAATGGTCTCATCCTGCATCTTTTTACGAAGCAGAAGTTTCAAGAATATCAACAAAGTGTAAAGAATATTTTTTTCTGAACTTGTTTCTTTTATTGTCTTTTTTGTTTTCGTTCTTTGATTGTTCATTTTCCCCCTTTATTTATTTTATTTTTATGTGTTGTGTTTTATTTTAAACACACTTATTGCAAAACAAATAGTAGTAAACCATCAATGGTAGCTACAGATACAGTTGGGGTAACAGATAGGTACTGTAATATTAGCTACAGTTAGGGTAACACACAGTGAGTGTAATGTTTTAGTGGTTGTTTTAGACCAGTCATGGGCAAACTGCGGCCCGCAAGCCACATGTAGCCATTTGGCTTTTTGAATAGCACGCCTAATTTCAAAATTGCCTTGAATTTTTTAATATTTCAGCCTGCCCTATGAAGAGTCACACCCTATGCGGCCTACTGCTCAAAAAAGGTTGTTTTAGAGAGTGTGAAGTCGAAGATAGTTTCCTTCATATGAGTAGAAATTAGGTCTTCTGTGTTATTCAAAGGGGCAACATTGACATGTACCTATTGAAGGATATGAGTAGTTATGGCATCTCTGTGTTATTCAAGTATGTTGTTAAGGTTTCTGTTCAAAAAGACAGTGGCGGTTTGGTGTGAGGTGTCTATGTTGTATGTGGATAACATTAGCACTTGTATGCAGTAGATGTGACTTCAAGACAGTGGTGGCAAATCTGGAGTTTTAAGAGAGTCAAACAAAATACCTTGTATTTGTTCTGACTTTCTGCACTCCGATTTCAAATTCTATTGAGCTCAAGTTTGCTTTTCATCCTTTCAGGGTCGATAAAATAAAGTACTACTCCAGATCAGTGGATGAGCAGAATTGTTAAAGATTTGGATAAATGTCTTGCAGGATTCATTCTGGCTCTTTCAGGTAAAATCCCAGTGTAGCCTAATAGGGTGGTAGACTGAAACTGTCACCTGATTTAACACCTTCACCTAGCCCTTGAGTACCTTTAGCAGAGTCCACTCTAAATATGGTAAGTAACCTGGCCCTTCCCTCTCTGATTAAACAGTCTTGTTTCTGTGTTAGAAACTGACTCTCTATTGGTGAACAAGGCCAGCAATTATCCCAGTGTATTACTGGTACTTTATTTTATCGACCCCGTAAGGATGAAAGGCAAAGTTAACCTCGGTGGGATTTGAACTCAGATCATAAAGGGGCGTAACTCTATGCTGCAAAGCACGGCGTCAGACCCCCTACCGATACTGCCAATCCACCGCCATTTATGAAATAATAAAACCAGAACATACATAAATACATACAAACACATGCACATACATACATACATACATACACATACACACATATACATGTATATATGTACATATATACATATACATACACACACAAAGATGACAGCAGCCATTGCAATATTTAGTAATAGTGACTGATTGGCTGAAAGTGGCAATGTTAACAAGCACATATAAGATTTAGTGGGAGGTGGAATATAACTTCTCTTGGTGTCAATTCAAGTTGGATGACATACATCTGGCTCCTAAAATGTTGCCAATGTTTTGTTGGTGTTCTTCCGTGAAGATCTGCTTTATATATCTAGGATTAAAAGAAGTGTGACTTAGGGGCTGCCTATTAGTATCTATAGTGTTATACCAGGGAGAGATATTTACTGGTCTGGCTACAATTTGTCTGTGATGTTCACACATTAAAAGTACGAAAGAATTAGCAAGAAGGGATTCCCATTCCTTCTTTCAGTGTAATCTAACAAATGCTGTCTTGCATATAAATATTAATACAGATATATATATACACACACACCACCCATATGCAAATATATAAATGCTTACATACATAAACAATCACAAATACTTGCTCTTTCTCGCTTTTTGCCACACATGTAAACACACACACACACATATATATATATATATATACACACATATATCCCATATGTGCATGCAAATATAAAATATACACAGATTTTTAATAGTATATAATTATATACTTATTCTCAGGATCATATTTACACACACATATATAATACATACATATATAAATACATACATACATGCACACACACACACCTACATACATACACACATACATACATACACACATACACACACATACATGCACAAACACATACATACATACACATACATACATGCACACACACACATACATACATACATACATATTGGCATACCCTCTTATCCCCTCCCTTTACACTCATTTACCTGTAGCTCCATAGGTATCTAGTAGACATGTTACCTATTTTAGGTTTGTAAGAAAATGTAAATACAATCTCTTTGTGTTGAAATGAAATGTTAAATAACAACAAGAGACACAGTAAATTGACTACAGGTGAAGAACCTCTTACCAGAGGCTAACAACTGTCACAGGTACAGAGGAAGATATAAGACTTGGCTAAGATAAGACACCTCTTACCAGAGGCTAACAATTGTCACCAGTATAGAGGGAGATATAAGACTTGGCTAAGATAAGACACCTCTTACCAGAGGCTAACAATTGTCACCAGTATAGAGGGAGATATAAGACTTGGCTAAGATAAGACACCTCTTACCAGAGGCTAACAATTGTCACCAGTATAGAGGGAGATATAAGACTTGGCTAAGATAAGACACCTCTTACCAGAGGCTAACAATTGTCACCAGTATAGAGGGAGATATAAGACTTGGCTAAGATAAGACACCTCTTACCAGAGGCTAACAACTGTCACACGTACAGAGGAAGATATAAGACTTGGCTAAGATAAGACACCTCTTACCAGAGGCTAACAATTGTCACAGGTATAGAGGGAGATATAAGACTTGGCTAAGATAAGACACCTCTTACCAGAGGCTAACAATTGTCACCAGTATAGAGGGAGATATAAGACTTGGCTAAGATAAGACACCTCTTACCAGAGGCTAACAACTGTCACACGTACAGAGGAAGATATAAGACTTGGCTAAGATAAGACACCTCTTACCAGAGGCTAACAATTGTCACAGGTATAGAGGGAGATATAAGACTTGGCTAAGATAAGACACCTCTTACCAGAGGCTAACAATTGTCACCAGTATAGAGGGAGATATAAGACTTGGCTAAGATAAGACACCTCTTACCAGAGGCTAACAATTGTCACAGATGTAGAGGGAGATATAAGACTTGGCTAAGATAAGACACCTCTTACCAGAGGCTAACAATTGTCACAGGTGTAGAGGAAGATATAAGACTTGGCTAAGATAAGACACCTCTTACCAGAGGCTAACAATTGTCACAGATGTAGAGGGAGATATAAGACTTGGCTAAGATAAGACACCTCTTACAAGAGGCTAACAATTGTCACCAGTATAGAGGGAGATATAACACTTGGCTAAGATAAGACACCTCTTACGAGAGGCTAACAATTGTCACAGGTGTAGAGGAAGATATAAGACTTGGCTAAGATAAGACACCTCTTACTAGAGGCTAACAATTGTCACAGGTGTAGAGGGAGATATAAGACTTGGCTAAGATAAGACACCTCTTACCAGAAGCTAACAATTGTCACAGGTACAGAGGAAGATATAAGACTTGGTTAAGATAAGACACCTCTTACCAGAGGCTAACAACTGTCACAAGTGTAGAGGAAGATATAAGACTTGGCTAAGATAAGACACCTTTTACCAGAAGCTAACAATTGTCACAGGTACAGAGGAAGATATAAGACTTGGCTAAGATAAGACACCTCTTACCAGAGGCTAACAACTGTCACAGGTGTAGAGGGAGATATAAGACTTGGCTAAGATAAGACACCTCTTACCAGAGGCTAACAATTGTCACGGGTCTAGAGGAAGATATAAGACTTGGCTAAATAAGACACCTCTTACCAGAGGCTAACAACTGTCACAGGTGTAGAGGAAGATATAAGACTTGGCTAAATAAGACACCTTTTACCAGAGGCTAACAACTGTCACACGTACAGAGGAAGATATAAGACTTGGCTAAGATAAGACACCTCTTACCAGAGGCTAACAACTGTCACAGGTGTAGAGGAAGATATAAGACTTGGCTAAGATAAGACACCTCTTACCAGAGGCTAACAACTGTCACAAGTGTAGAGGAAGATATAAGACTTGGCTAAGATAAGACACCTTTTACCAGAAGCTAACAATTGTCACAGGTACAGAGGAAGATATAAGACTTGGCTAAGATAAGACACCTCTTACCAGAGGCTAACAACTGTCACAGGTGTAGAGGAAGATATAAGACTTGGCTAAGATAAGACACCTCTTACCAGAGGCTAACAACTGTCACAAGTGTAGAGGAAGATATAAGACTTGGCTAAGATAAGACACCTCTTACCAGAGGCTAACAATTGTCACGGGTCTAGAGGAAGATATAAGACTTGGCTAAATAAGACACCTCTTACCAGAGGCTAACAACTGTCACAGGTGTAGAGGAAGATATAAGACTTGGCTAAATAAGACACCTCTTACCAGAGGCTAACAACTGTCACACGTACAGAGGAAGATATAAGACTTGGCTAAGATAAGACACCTCTTACCAGAGGCTAACAACTGTCACAGGTGTAGAGGAAGATATAAGACTTGGCTAAGATAAGACACCTCTTACCAGAGGCTAACAACTGTCACAGGTGTAGAGGAAGATATAAGACTTGGCTAAATAAGACACCTCTTACCAGAGGCTAACAACTGTCACAGGTACAGAGGAAGATATAAGACTTGGCTAAGATAAGACACCTCTTACCAGAGGCTAACAACTGTCACACGTACAGAGGAAGATATAAGACTTGGCTAAGATAAGACACCTCTTACCAGAGGCTAACAACTGTCACAGGTGTAGAGGAAGATATAAGACTTGGCTAAGATAAGACACCTCTTACCAGAGGCTAACAATTGTCACAGGTATAGAGGAAGATATAAGACTTGGCTAAGATAAGACACCTCTTACCAGAGGCTAACAACTGTCACAGGTGTAGAGGAAGATATAAGACTTGGCTAAGATAAGACACCTCTTACCAGAGGCTAACAACTGTCACAAGTGTAGAGGAAGATATAAGACTTGGCTAAGATAAGACACCTCTTACCAGAGGCTAACAATTGTCACGGGTCTAGAGGAAGATATAAGACTTGGCTAAATAAGACACCTCTTACCAGAGGCTAACAACTGTCACAGGTGTAGAGGAAGATATAAGACTTGGCTAAATAAGACACCTTTTACCAGAGGCTAACAACTGTCACAGGTGTAGAGGAAGATATAAGACTTGGCTAAGATAAGACACCTCTTACCAGAGGCTAACAACTGTCACAAGTGTAGAGGAAGATATAAGACTTGGCTAAGATAAGACACCTCTTACCAGAGGCTAACAATTGTCACGGGTCTAGAGGAAGATATAAGACTTGGCTAAATAAGACACCTCTTACCAGAGGCTAACAACTGTCACAGGTGTAGAGGAAGATATAAGACTTGGCTAAATAAGACACCTCTTACCAGAGGCTAACAACTGTCACACGTACAGAGGAAGATATAAGACTTGGCTAAGATAAGACACCTCTTACCAGAGGCTAACAACTGTCACAGGTGTAGAGGAAGATATAAGACTTGGCTAAGATAAGACACCTCTTACCAGAGGCTAACAACTGTCACAGGTGTAGAGGAAGATATAAGACTTGGCTAAATAAGACACCTCTTACCAGAGGCTAACAACTGTCACAGGTACAGAGGAAGATATAAGACTTGGCTAAGATAAGACACCTCTTACCAGAGGCTAACAACTGTCACACGTACAGAGGAAGATATAAGACTTGGCTAAGATACGACACCTCTTACCAGAGGCTAACAACTGTCACAGGTGTAGAGGAAGATATAAGACTTGGCTAAGATAAGACACCTCTTACCAGAGGCTAACAATTGTCACAGGTATAGAGGAAGATATAAGACTTGGCTAAGATAAGACACCTCTTACCAGAGGCTAACAACTGTCACAGGTGTAGAGGAAGATATAAGACTTGGCTAAGATAAGACACCTCTTACCAGAGGCTAACAACTGTCACAAGTGTAGAGGAAGATATAAGACTTGGCTAAGATAAGACACCTCTTACCAGAGGCTAACAATTGTCACGGGTCTAGAGGAAGATATAAGACTTGGCTAAATAAGACACCTCTTACCAGAGGCTAACAACTGTCACAGGTGTAGAGGAAGATATAAGACTTGGCTAAATAAGACACCTCTTACCAGAGGCTAACAACTGTCACACGTACAGAGGAAGATATAAGACTTGGCTAAGATAAGACACCTCTTACCAGAGGCTAACAACTGTCACAGGTGTAGAGGAAGATATAAGACTTGGCTAAGATAAGACACCTCTTACCAGAGGCTAACAACTGTCACAGGTGTAGAGGAAGATATAAGACTTGGCTAAATAAGACACCTCTTACCAGAGGCTAACAACTGTCACAGGTACAGAGGAAGATATAAGACTTGGCTAAGATAAGACACCTCTTACCAGAGGCTAACAACTGTCACACGTACAGAGGAAGATATAAGACTTGGCTAAGATAAGACACCTCTTACCAGAGGCTAACAACTGTCACAGGTGTAGAGGAAGATATAAGACTTGGCTAAGATAAGACACCTCTTACCAGAGGCTAACAATTGTCACAGGTATAGAGGAAGATATAAGACTTGGCTAAGATAAGACACCTCTTACCAGAGGCTAACAACTGTCACAGGTGTAGAGGAAGATATAAGACTTGGCTAAGATAAGACACCTCTTACCAGAGGCTAACAATTGTCACAGGTATAGAGGAAGATATAAGACTTGGCTAAGATAAGACACCTCTTACCAGAGGCTAACAATTGTCACAGGTATAGAGGGAGATATAACACTTGGCTAAGATAAGACACCTCTTACCAGAAGCTAACAATTGTCACAAGTACAGAGGAAGATATAAGACTTGGCTAAGATAAGACACCTCTTACCAGAGGCTAACAATTGTCACCAGTATAGAGGGAGATATAACACTTGGCTAAGATAAGACACCTCTTACCAGAAGCTAACAATTGTCACAGGTGTAGAGGAAGATATAAGACTTGGCTAAGATAAGACACCTCTTACTAGAGGCTAACAATTGTCACAGGTGTAGAGGGAGATATAAGACTTGGCTAAGATAAGACACCTCTTACCAGAAGCTAACAATTGTCACAGGTGTAGAGGGAGATATAAAACTTGGCTAAGATAAGACACCTCTTACCAGAGGCTAACAATTGTCACAGGTATAGAGGAAGATATAAGACTTGGCTAAGATAAGACACCTCTTACCAGAGGCTAACAATTGTCACAGGTATAGAGGAAGATATAAGACTTGGCTAAGATAAGACACCTCTTACCAGAGGCTAACAATTGTCACAGGTATAGAGGGAGATATAACACTTGGCTAAGATAAGACACCTCTTACTAGAGGCTAACAACTGTCACAAGTACAGAGGAAGATATAAGACTTGGCTAAGATAAGACACCTCTTACCAGAGGCTAACAATTGTCACCAGTATAGAGGGAGATATAACACTTGGCTAAGATAAGACACCTCTTACCAGAAGCTAACAATTGTCACAGGTGTAGAGGAAGATATAAGACTTGGCTAAGATAAGACACCTCTTACTAGAGGCTAACAATTGTCACAGGTGTAGAGGGAGATATAAGACTTGGCTAAGATAAGACACCTCTTACCAAAGGCTAACAACTGTCACAGGTGTAGAGGAAGATATAAGACTTGGCTATGATAAGACACCTCTTACCAGAAGCTAACAATTGTCACAGGTGTAGAGGGAGATATAAAACTTGGCTAAGATAAGACACCTCTTACCAGAGGCTAACAATTGTCACAGGTATAGAGGAAGATATAAGACTTGGCTAAGATAAGACACCTCTTACCAGAGGCTAACAATTGTCACAGGTATAGAGGAAGATATAAGACTTGGCTAAGATAAGACACCTCTTACCAGAGGCTAACAATTGTCACAGGTATAGAGGGAGATATAACACTTGGCTAAGATAAGACACCTCTTACTAGAGGCTAACAACTGTCACACGTACAGAGGAAGATATAAGACTTGGCTAAGATAAGACACCTCTTACCAGAGGCTAACAACTGTCACAAGTACAGAGGAAGATATAAGACTTGGTTAAGATAAGACACCTCTTACCAGAGGCTAACAACTGTCACACGTACAGAGGAAGATATAAGACTTGGCTAAGATAAGACACCTCTTACCAGAGGCTAACAACTGTCACAAGTACAGAGGGAGATATAAGACTTGGCTAAAATAAGACACCTCTTACCAGAGGCTAACAATTGTCACAGATGTAGAGGGAGATATAAGACTTGGCTAAGATAAGACACCTCTTACCAGAGGCTAACAATTGTCACAGATGTAGAGGGAGATATAACACTTGGCTAAGATAAGACACCTCTTACCAGAGGCTAACAATTGTCACAGGTGTAGAGGGAGATATAACACTTGGCTAAGATGAGACAGTAATGTTTTTTAGATCTCAACTTTAAAACTTTCTCTTTATCTTCCTTTTTGTTGCTTATAACTTTACATACTGTTGATCCCAAATAATAGGGGAGAGATAAGTGTGCGGGTTGTGTGTGGAATAGTGGGGTGTTGAAATAAGCAGAGTTGGAATAAGTGGGAGGTGGGGTGGTGGTGGAATAAGTGGGGCGTGGAATAAGCCTGGCGTGGGGTGAAATAAGAAGAGGTGGGGGTGGAAAACCAGTAATTTTCCTAGGTTGTCTTTGTTGATTTTTTTTAAAAACCAGAATTAATCGTTTAGTTTACATATTGAGACCCCAAACCATCTTATTTATTTTATGACATATGGGATTTCTAGTAATGAACTTTTTTGTCTTGTATAATGGTTTTTAACCCTTTAGCATTTAAACCGGCCATATCTGGTCAGAATTCTCCCACCTCTTTCTGTTCAAACAAACCATAACTAACCACTCATACTGATGTTAAGGTATTGTTCTCAAAATAAATGATATCAAAATCTTGTAGATTCGATATTATGTGAGATAATTATGTGAGGTAAAGCTTTACTGTGAAAATACATTAGTAAATATAGGGTAATGTAAATACTAAAGGGTTAATGTTTAAAGAAAATTGTCGCAAGAGTGTTACCACTTAAAATAAAATTTTGCCAGAGATAGATTAGCAAAATTTAATTAGCGGGGAGGTAGGAGGGAATACATCTGAAAAATGAATAAGCAATTTTTTGAGATCAGAGAGTAACTGTCTGTCACAAAATCCTATTCCCTCTCCCCACTAAAAAGTAGCTACTGTGTAATAGCTAATATTTTACCATAAGCTATATTCATGGTTCAAATTTCCCCAAAAGAACTGTATTTTCTGTAAAGTGGTCATGAAAGTGTCACAGTAAAAAGCACTAAGTTCACACAGTAAATATGGTTGGTGTTAAGAAGGGCACTCAGCTGTAGAAACCAAGCCCAAATCGATTCTGAATGAGCAAGGCACGGTCATCCAACCTAGCATGTCTTACAACAGGACAACTTGTCTAACTCATGCAAGCGTGGAAAATGGTCATTAAACAATGATGATGGTGATGATGATGGTGATGGTGGTGGTGGTGGTTCTCCTCAAAAGACAAGAGGATCATGACTAGAATAGGTTTCTTTATAAGTCTGATTAGTGTTGACCTGGTAGACAGCAATATAAACAGGAGTCATCTGTACTGTGTCAAGAGAAGGCAGACTTATCATCATCATTTAACATCTCTTTCTCTGCTAGACTACACTTCTATAAATAGAACAAATGAAACAGTGTCTATTTGGAAATATTGGAATATTTGAACAATTTCTTCTTTATGACTTAGAAAATTAGAAAAGCCCCCCCCCCCCCCCGACCTTTTTAAGGGCCACTAAGAATAGAAGATTGCTATCTGAACACATTAATATTTACATAAATAAAGTACCAGTAATACACTGGGGTAATTGCTGGCCTTGTGCCAAAAGAAGAAACAATAAATATTTACATAATAGCTATAAATCCTGTTACCACTTCAATTCCCTGTCCAATGATACACTACATTCTTCTACATTATCTGTAACAAGCCTCTATGTGGTCACTTAACTTGCCAGAAATAGCAGCTAAATCTCTTTTAAACCCCCTCATGCTATAAACGAAAAAGGAAGGACACATTTAATAATACCCTAAGTACACTATGTATGACCCCCCCCCCCCCCCCGACTAACTGATCACAGCTGGAATGTCTTTGATGATAGTTTTCCTCATTCATCATTGACCTTGACCTAATGTACAATGAGGCAATATGACACTTAATACACACTCTCTCTCTCTCTCTCCCTCACACACACACACACACACTCTCTCTCTCTCTCTCTCTCTCTCTCTCTCACACACACTATCTCTCTCTCTCTCCCCAGTATCTCAAAGCTATCAAAACTCAATATTCTACACAACTTTTCTTTTATAAAAAACATAAAAATTGCTCACTTGACACTCTTTATATATACAATACACACACACACATATATATATATGTGTGTGTGTGTGTGTGTGTTCATTAAAAAAGACACCAAATACATTAATACGTTAAATTTGGGTTAACAAACGTTTCATCCCCTCCTGAGACAAAATCAGAAATTAAATACATAAACCTCGTTACAATCTCACCATAATACATTCCATCCAGCAGCCAGAGATTTGGCGTAACTTCGTATTTTTTAAAAATGTAAACAAATCTCTGGCTTCGGGGTGGAATGTATTATGGTGAGATTGTAACGAGGTTTATGTATTAAATTTCTGATTTTGAAAAGTCCCAGAAGGGGATGAAACGTTCGTTAACCAGAATTTAACGTATTAATGTATTTGGTGTCTTTGTTAATGAATAATTTGCCTCTAATGTAATTGTTGTTTTTTGCACAATATACAGACCTTTGTAAGGGAAAGTTCTCTCAGAAGGGTGTAATATGTAGCCCTTTGTTTGGCTTATTATGATGAATTACTCTATTTTGAGCTGTGTATAAACATTTTTACCTATGGTTATAACCTCTTATA
>OZ024746.1:3011764-3071764 GCA_964016885.1 Eledone cirrhosa
TGTAAATGTTGATCAAATATTAATTTATACTGCTCAGAAGCGATTCCTAGAGCTGAAATGATTGTAAATGACCTCTCTGAGTCTAAACTCTAAGCTATATATATATATATATATATATATATATATATATATATATATATATATATATATATATATGTATATATATATGTATATATATATATATATATATATATATATATATATATATATATATATATATATATGTATATATATATATATATATATAAAGAAAAAGGGATGAAATCGAAAATGCAACTGAAGTCTTATTTTTAAAAAAAATATATATGTTTATTTGGTTCCTTTACCGGTTTCGCAGTTCTTCTGCTTTTCAAAAGGTGAGTTGAGATGGAGGGTCTGTGGTTTTTCTCACATCTGGTTGGTCTCTAAATGTTACTTGTTTTATATGGAAAAACTGGCTCGAAAACCAGGTTTTTCGAGAAGTAATTTGATTGGTTTGTCAATAATTATAATAAATTTCGCGCCAGTTCGCGTTACAATAGTTCTTCAAATAAGAGAGGGGGGGGGGGGGGGGTTGTCACAGGTTGTTTTTTCATATATGAGTGTTTGAATTTCTTTTTACTTGAATATATATATATTGTGGAGGCACATGGGTTAGTGGTTAGAGCATTGGCCTTGCAATTGAAAGGTTGTGAGTTCAATTATCAGACTGGGTGATGTGTTGTTTCCTTGAGCAAGACACTTTATTTCACATTGCTCCAGTTTACTCAGCTGTAGAAATGAGATGACCACTTTGCAGTGGGGTCCCTATCATTCCTCTGCAAAGTGGTTGTGGAGGTGCCACGGCAAAAAAGCACCCAGCACTCACTGTAAATGAGGTTGGTGTTAGGAAGGGCATCCAGCTGTAGAAATCAAGCCAGAATCAGTTCCCGTCCCACCCTTGTAAGCAGGGAAAAGCAGATGTAAAATGAAATGATGATTGTATCTATATATATAAAGATAGAGAGAGAATTTTCGCTCTGACATAGCTGTATACATGTAAGTATGAGAATTTTGTATATTTAATGATTTACAGTATGTTTATGAATAAACATTTGGAAATCAGTTTGGCTATGAATATTAAAAAGCTGACAGCTAGCGCCATCTACCAGATTCCAGCAGGAGCAGCAGGGGATAACTGCCAATGTGTTTCTGGCTTAGGCTGTCATCAGGACAGTGCTTCCCCCACCCTGCTTTCTCATGTTATTTGAAATACACACATACACCTATATATATACATACAAAATTTCCTTATAACTGCTAACGTCTATATATTTTTTTAAATTTAAACAAACTCTTCATATTTTTTAGAATAAAGAAACTTGGAAATATAATATTTCCATACATACATATATACATATACATACAACATACATACAAACATATATATATATATATAATTTTACTTATTATTTATTCACTATTACTTTGTTTTTCAAGAAATCAAAATGAAAACATAATTTCAACCTTCAATTATTGAAGAAGAAAAGACAAAAAAAGACAAAAAAAAAGACAAACAAAAAATATATAAATGAAATTTAATTCTCAGTCAAACAATTCCTACTTAATTCCAAATTAACAGCAATTGAAATAGAAATCAATCAGAAATTACAAAAGTCATCAAGTTAAAATATTGAAGAAATGGTAATTTAATTAAAAATAAAACATTCTTTATGGAATGTTGTTGTAACAACTGTAACTTACAAACACTGATCATGATCACTAATTAGTTTGTATTATATTCTATGATTGAGCCTGGACATTGCTGTGATTTTAATTAACAATTGATTAATATCGATATTAACAATACATAGATGGTATGAGAAATTTATTTTTAATTTTTCTGTTAATTTTTCCACTAGATACTTCAAGACATAAAAAAATATCGCATTGTGTGATACATATTTTTAAAACAGCACCACACCAAAAAGCACACAGTCCACTCTGTATAGTGGTTGTGGTTGTAGCAGGATAAAAGCTCCCAGTCTACACTGTAAAGTGGTTGTACTGGAGCCATGACAGAAGGCATCCAGTCCAACCTGTAAGATGGTCATTTTGGTGGCATGACAAAAGCACCCAGTCACTTTATACATTATATGTAAGTTTACTTCACCACAAAGTAGCATTTTAATTGAATGATATTTAATGCCTCTCCTGACATTTTCTCATTATTGAACGTACATCATATGTAATAAAATCTTCAAAATTACAAAGAACACTGAAGCTAAAGTTGAATGAAAATGTAAATTTTATTTACATAGATTTTCAGTTATTTGTATTTGATGCAATGTTTATTTTTTATTTTGCAGATCTCCAGAAAGGCAGCACCGAAGGCCTGTTGTGCTATTCCTGTAACAGAGTAATGGAGAATTTGGGATAGCTCTTTGCAGGTTAAGTCATTTTTTAATTGGAGAAGTTTAGTGATAAGTGGGAACATATGAACAGGATGAGAATTCCAGAAGGCGGTAGGGTTTTGAGAATGAAGGATTTTATATGTCTAGTGTAGAACACAGCATAATATGAATGTGCATGTCAAAAGGCATAAAGTGAAGTGTACTGACAGCTTTTTGAGTGGGGATGGTACAGAGGCTGCTGTAGACAGGGTAGGAGAGAAAATGCAGCGGTGGGATGGGAGACAACAGTGTATAGGTGAGTCAAAAACTGAAGAGTTGCTAATGAGGAGTGATGTTTAATTTTTAGAACTATACATTATAATTCAATTTAAAATATTAACATTAACCCTTTTGATACCAAATAGCCCCTGATTCTACAGTACAAATCTGCATATTTTAAAGCTCAGCATATTTATCTAAAGATCTTCCATCATAAATTTTATATAAGAATTTTTGTTATGTAAACACCACATTGATAAAGGCCAACAATTATTTGGTCGGAGAGGCAAGTTGATTAAATTGACACCAGTATATTACTGGTGCTTTATTTTATTGACACCGTAAGGATGAAAGGCAAAGCTAACTTTGGTGGGATTTGAACTCAGAATGTAAAGGGACGTAACTCTACGCCATGATGCATGTTGTCTGACACTCTACTGATACTGCCAATCCACTGCCCTTAAATACCACATTGATAATGAGAAATGTTATGTTACTAAATTCCTCCAACTTCTTGATTATTTTCAAAATTAATTGAAAATCATGAACAAGTGCCTTTCATTAGATATATGGTTGTAAAGTGTTAAATCAATGACTTCTAGCTGTCAAACCAAAGAAGGAGTCTCTATGTGATCACTGAATCTACTAGACATAATAGCCAGATCTTTCCAAATTACACTCGATTGACTCCAAAATGGACGAACACATTGGATAATGTAGTCATAGATGTGTAATACCTGAGAGAAGAATGAAAGGATCATGTTTGAAATAGTATGAATCATAGGTCTGCTCAGAGCTGATTCAGGACTAAACAACTTTTAACTGCAGCCACTTTGTCACAAAATGAAGCATTAAAAACATATATTTTACATCTATATACAAACTATTTTATGTAATATCTAGCTGCATTTCATTTTCAGTTAGAACTATTTTATATGGATTTTACAGTGGCCTTTGATATATTTTTTATGCCACTTTTCTGCATTAGCAAATACTCGCAAACTCAGCATGTTTTTTTCTGGTGTTAAAGAATGATATATATTTCTCAAATTGGTCGACTGAGGTAAACAAGCTGATTATCGATTGATCTTTACATACTGGCATTGAAACACATTATTTATCATTATTTGATTATCATATAACATCTATATCAAGGTTTCTATCTGTGACTTTATGTAACACTAGATATAATAAAGCTATCATTATTCACTGATGTTGTTTAACCTTAAGTCAGTCCTGATTGAGCAGAAGGCTTTCTGGTCATGACTGTTCTATCTTTTAAAAACACTTTATCTCATATATATTCAAATGTCCTTTTTTTAATCTTTTTATCAAGATATAACATGTTTGGCATTAGGAAGGGCCTCCAACAATAGAAACTAGGCCAAAATGCAGAGCCATATGAGCAAGACACAGTCTCATAACTTGATAACATGACAACCTGTCTAACCCATGAAAGCTTGAATAATGGACGATAAACGGTGATGATGATGGTAGAGTATAATTTAAGAAAGATTTGGCTGCTATCTCTAATTTTAGAGATCTGTTACCACTTCTTTGTCAAACCTATAGCCACTGATATTGCTTCTGGTTTGATAAGTGAAGCAGATCTCAAACACAGTCTCTCCAATATAATTGTTTCTACTTTTGGCACAAGGCCAGCAATTACCCAGTGCATTACTGGTACTTTATTTTATCGACCCTGTAAGGATGAAATCAAAGTTAACCTCGGCGGGATTTGAACTCAGAATGGCAAGGACCGTAACTCTATGCATCAAAGCATGGCGTCCGACCCTCTACCGATACTGCCAATCCACCGCCCTTCCAATATGTTTTCTTATAAGTTTTTTTTTTATAAATCTTCAACTATTCAAAATAAATATTTCTTTATAGTACATATAAGGTTTCATCATCACGTCTATCTTCCACGCTAGCATGGAATTGTCCCACTTGAGGCAAGATTGGTCGTCTCGCTCGTATAGGACTGTCTGGCAAGTTTTCTACGGTTGGATGCTCTTCCTAACACCAACCACGTTTACAGTGTGAACTGGGAGGTTTTTACCATGTTACCTACACGGCCACATTACAGCGTGTTTTTTTTTTTTGTCGTGACACCTACATGACCTCATTTATTTAGGACTGGATGTTGTGGTACCAACATAACTTTACAGAGAAAGGGGTGGTGTTGGTAGGGGTGGGGAGTTGGGGTAGTGGGATGGGGGTGTATATTTGATTAAGAGGTGCCTACTGACTGTAGGTTTTGCTTTGTACTTAGGCAAGGCGGGTCTTCTGTATTACTGCGTAGCGCCAAAGATTTCGGTCCAGTAACATTGTTTGTATATATATAGTCAATATATGCTCCTCTCACCTCCTCTGCTGAGGTCTTTCTCGGTTTACCTCTATTGCAACTTCCATCCATTGGTATTTCCTGGCACCTCATCACCCATCAATCATCATCCATGTGTATCACATGTCCATACCAATGCAGTCTTCTCTCTTGCACACCACCTCGCATTCCTCCTATACCCAGCTTCTCCAAACTATATAACAAACTATATAACAAATGCTCAAGAACAAAAATATACATAAACATGAAATTACAATAACTTAAAAAAATGAGGAACCCAAATCGTAAGAAATGAATATAACAACAAAATATGATTGAAGTAAAACACAAGAAATAAAACCTAAATCAAAAGTCAAAGTATAGAACAAAAACAAGAGATAAAGAAAAAGATGGCGGCCAGAGATGACACAAGATTTCAACAACCACAGGAGAATATGGCTGAAAATACAATAGTCAAAGATGAATAATAATGATTTTTACTTTAGGCTTAAGGCCAATAATTTTGAGGTGATTTAAAGTTGATTAACTCATTCCAGTTCTTTATTTTGTTGATCTTGGAAGGATGAAATGTTAAGTTGGCCTTGGTGGGATTTAAAAAGGATGTAAAAGTCTGGAAGAAATACAACAGAACACTTATTAAATAAATATATCTTTGAAACATAAATACTTTAACTTTTGTTGCTATTTCTATTATTTTGTTGTACAAGGTTCAGCTAAAGATATGACTTTCAAACTGGGAAGTTTATATACATGTATGTAAAAAGTAAACAGAAATAACAAAGCAAACAGCACAGTATATTGAAGAAATATATGAGTTTAATGCTTGAAATAATAGGAAAAAATCAACTGTGTGTACTGAACAATGTGAAATTATGTTTTGCTCTAGAACACAATGCTCCACTCAGTCCAAGAATAGAACTCACATCATTATGATCGTTAGTTCAACACCCTAACCACTAGGTCACACACCTTCATACTTTTTATGATATCAGTCTGAATATCATCGCTATATTATGTAGTTAACATGAGAAATCACTTGAAGCTATCAAACCTTTGCTTCAGCAGTAAATTCCATAGAAAAATGGCAATACTTGGAATAATATAATAATGAGTTAATGGTAGATGTGGATTAATCCCATAAGAGAGAATTATGTTTAAACCATAATACATTACCATTTATTATTGATAACAAATAATAGAGATAGCAGTCTTAGTCATCTTACCACTTTCTGTAAATAAAAAATAAAAATCAGAATGCTAAAGTGGATGCTTTATATTTAGATTGATACCATAAAGGTGTGAGTTCAAATCTATTATGAGTTGACCATATGTTTCAATTGTTTGAAAGTAATAAAGAACTTATCAGTAACATGCTGAGTGATAATATCAATGTTACCCTCTTATAAAGATTTACCTTGTACCAAGTCAAAAGACATCATATTTTGGATGTCAATGCTATATAATACTGATAAAACCATCGTAGAGAAGTTCAAGTATCTCAGGGCTGTGTTCATGAGTGATGGAAGGCAGGAGGCTGAATTAAGTGCAAGAATTGCAGGAGTTGTTGCAGTTAGGCGCCAGCTTCAGCATTCGATAATCTGAAGAAGGGAGGTACGTGTAAAAGCCAAACTTGCTATCTTCAATTCATTATTTGTGCCAACACTTAATTATGGTTAGGAATCTTAGGTAATGACTGAAAGAATATAATGATGAATACAAGCGACCAAAATGGGGTTCTTCCGAAGGGTCTTTGGATTAACGTTACCCGATAGAGTGCGTAGCTTCGAAATCCGAGAGTTACTCCAAGTAGAGCTGCTACTTCTCTGAATTGAGAGATCACAGCTCTGATACTATGGGAATGTGGTTAGACTGTCTCAGATAACATCCATGAGCTTGGCTGGTCTCACTTGGAGATCAAGCCAGATCAATTGGAGATGGTTGCTTCTGTCAGGACCTGCTGGAAGGAGTGTTTGAGGACTCTGCCCCTATGAGCCTCACAGGAATAAGTGGGTGAGGAAGAAGAATGCTATATAGTAATTGTAATATATTAGAGTTCTGTAAATGAAGCTGACTTGTTTCTTATTTGTAACTATCGTATTTTAAATACATGTTGTTAACCTTTTCAAACACATTTCTAATGAAGTACACTATTTCAAGTAACTAATGAAGAATTCTGAGAGATTTACTAAAATTATTAATTATTTCATTATTAAGATAGAAATGTAACATAAGGTTTTTATATAAAATTATGTTGGAAGATTTTAATTTAAATAGGAATTCTTTAGATTGGGTAGTTTTATTTCATAGAACCAGAGCTGGTTTTAGCTGGGCTGGTAACAATAGAGTTAATGGGCTTAAGGAAAGCTTTTTGCCTGAAATTGACTTTGGAAATAAAAGGATTATTGAGAAGGTAAATGTGATATATGATAATAATTGTTTCTACTTTTGGCACAAGGCCAGCAATTATCCCCGTGTATTACTGGTACTTTATTTTATAGACCCCGTAAGGATGAAAGTCAAAGTTAACCTTGGCGGGATTTGAACTCAGACCATAAAGGGCCGTAACTCTTTGTTGCAAAGCATGGTGTCCAACCCTCTACCGATACTGCCAATCCAATGTCTTTCTCAAAGTAAATTGAGAACTGATAACTATAATGAGTTACAGGCAGAGTTTATAATGAATAAAAAATGTCCCTATTCCACCATTTACTTAAATATATTGAGCTTGGTATTCTAACTACAAGTCTTAAAGAATGGATAATAAAATTACTGCTCACATTAACATAACCTGCTATTCCCTGGCTAATTATTTATATCTTTAGTCAGTGACTATTTTTGACCCTTTAGATACTAAACTGCCTGTGCCCTTAGAAAAATTAAATATCATGGTTTTACAATATTAAGCTGTTTATTTAAAAGTGTTTATTTTTCTCTAAAAATACCTTACATTTGAGAAGGTGCTGGAAAAGGGATTCTCGATGCTTCTACTTTATTGCTGGTTATTCTTTCACAATACCACCATCATCATCGTTTTTATATCTGCTTTTCCATGCGTTGGACAGGTCCTTCTCAGTACAGCATACCTATTATTAGTTGTTTCATAAGATTTTCTTTAGCAAGAGTTTCTCTTAGTATATACACATTCATTACTTGAAGACCTCTTTATACACAGAATTATATATATTTTACTCAAAATATATACATACATATTTTTTTATTGATATATTGCATTGGATACTGTTTTCGATAAATTCAATGAGAAATGTCAGACTAAATGATAACGTTCCTTCCTAGATATTGATTTGTATAAAACCAATCCTTAATAAATTGAAACTGAAGTACAAGCATTTTAAGTTTTCAGTAAGTGAAACAAATTAATGCTTTCAAAGACTAACGAAATGTATTTTATTAATATAGAAATCATTAATAAAGTGATTTAACAAGTGATTTAATAAAGTGATTTAACAAGAATGCACACTGTGTTACCCATAGTTCTTAACTAATATAAAAAAGTACCATATTTACTCAAATATAAGCTGACCCTTTATTTTATGTCTGAGACCTATATATTTAATAATATAATAATAAAAATATTTGCATATATAGGGTAAATATCTTTGCTCAAGGTCGGCAGTTAAATCAGTTACCAGTTTAATACATTTGTTAAGTGTTTCCTTTCTGAAACAATGTGGAGGTTCGGTATTTGTTGTCTTAAATGGGAAATGGTTCCCCCCCAAAACCGATTTCTTCTACATTATAGATTTGTTCTAGTGATAAACTAACTTCAACCTATGACGTCCAGGAAACAATATTCAAAATATTCCTGAATATTAAGTTGTCCGTGAAATATTTAAACCTGTTCAAATGCCATTTTTCTGGAAATGTTCCCACCATCATCACAACATAAGAGTCACACCCACTCGTGTTTCTTTACCTTCTTTTAATGTTTTTGTTTTCGATAACATTTTTCGTGGTAAGAAATCCCTAGGAGAGCTGGACAAAAATTCATTATTTTCTCGTTTTCTTTAAAACAAACACTTGCTAACGAGGGTGTACACAAGTGTCTCTCTCGTCAATGTATTCCCCAGTTTTATCTTTGTTTAGTATTTAACACCTTTTGTAAGAGCTTGTGCCACATGTTTACGTTGTGCGGCGTTATCATCCGAAAAAAAGAAAGAAAAAAGAATATCTGTATTAGTATAGGAAGATCAGCCATCGTTAGTTGTGACAGATGAAAACAGTATAGGATGTTGGTGGTGCCACAACTGGCATAACAATAGTAATTATGACATCTAGATTTAAACCACAGCCACAGTGAATTACGAACTCAATATATTTCAGGTTGAAGTATATTGAGAAAGATATATTCGGCAACCCTAACCATGTATCTAATCAAGAGAAATCGATATATGTTTATAAATATAAAATCCTGTATAGTTGTCATCATGATTTAATGACGGTTTCCCTTGTCAGCTTTCAACTGTAGCCAGCATTTCAAGGTAACTGTGAAGAAAATGCATTAGATGGTCTTTCTAAAACTCTCCCTAAAATTTATATTATCCACAGAGCTACGTAAAGCATATTTATTTCACATAATTTATGCATATAAATAAATACAATTTTCGTTAAAAAAGTACAAAAGTGGGAGAATACACGTACAGTCACTGACACACTACAATAAGGGGCGCTAGGGTTTCCCTCTAATAATGTTTGAGGTATGTCAACACAGACAGCATTGTCGCGGGTGATAGCATAGCTTAAACGTTGGAATAATGAAGTGCCCTCGTGGACATCACCTGATACAACGGTAAGGTGAGCCGCTGACGATGACAAGAACTTTGCTGTACGCGGCCCAACTCCCCCAAACAGGCTGATAAAAAAAAATAAAAAAAATAGTTAGCCGATAATTCCTGTTATTTTAAAATTTTATTCAGTTCGGCTACAGATGCAGTGAACTTGATCTTTACCAGCATCCAGGATGTGAGAAAAAGTTGTTAACCATGGCATCCCATATGAGACGTTTACTTGTTACCCAAGGGCAAATCCATCTGGCCTCTTCTTATCAGCACTGGACAATCCAACTGGCGTCTGAACTGAGAAGATATTGACTCCAGCCATGGTCAACTTTCCAGCTCGGTATAACTAGCAAAGAGACCATCATCCAGTGCTATGTATTTTTAAAATATTTTTCTCGAAGTTTCATCTTTAATATCCAATAAAATACATAGGATGCTCTTATCAACTGTTCCGAAATCCTGTAAGCACGCAACACAAATTGTCGGTTTTATGGGTGTTATACCAAAATAGCCTTGATCAGAGATAGAGAGATTGAACACGTTTTAGATTTACGACTATGTCTACTAAAATTACACCTGTTAATAACACTACTGATTCACCACCCACGTTGATGACATTTGTCAAAGATGTAAAATAACAAAAGAATAAAGCATCCTCTAAAACAAAGCCTATCTACCTCCTTTCGATTCAATAAAAACCCGATTTGAAACAAGGAGTATAAATATTGTGCACTTAGAAAAATTAAAATTACACGCCTAAAGCTTTTTATATGAGATAATTTTGTCGAATGCTTGAGTATCATTTGAAAAAAAATCTCACAGGCTGCTTCTTTCATCCATTCATTGCATGAATTCTACATCGGTTGCAACACATCATATATCAAATTTATATCTTTTATAAAATAAATTTTATTGAACAATTTCTTCACGAAAGTTATTAACACTACATGCTTTCGATTACAAGCACGCAAAGAAAAAAATTCTTTAATTAATTTTCTCTCATAAACTTTATCCCCCTCTCCTCTTACTTACGCTTACTGAAATGAAAGGCACTGCCAAGCAAACAAGTTCAACGAGAATGTACAACTACGGCAGTTCATACAAAACAAAATGGTATCCCATAGTAATTGTCTTTCTGAACATTCAGTCAACTATTTTTAATAAAACATTTCTAACATTTATAAAAAGATCTCTTTTAAAATTAAATGCTACAGATAATTTTTCGCATTTTGTTTGTCCCACCCTCAATCCTCCCAAAACACAAAAGACAGCTAATAAATTTTGTGATGTGATGGTCTTCCATAACTAATAATAATAAGCGAGTATAATTATTTTCATTCTTCGTAGTAGCAACAGTGAAAAGAATGTAAACGAAGACGGAGAGAAAAAAAAGGTACGAAACTCCAATGTACGGGAGCTAGCTCCGGCTTGCCATATATGGTAGTAGTTAAACATCCAACATGGCGTTATTGTACTTATAGAATCGGTAAGTGGTTTAACAGTTATTTTTATTTATTGAAAGTCGGAATCATGCTTATTTGTGTTGCATATTCTTATTAACAGTCTCATTAAATAATTTCTGTTGTATTTGGCTTCAGTCCAGCATTTCTTATTTTAATAATTGCTTTGCTGTCATTTAACACATGTAAGAACAATATGTGTTCTACGTACGGGAGAGTGAAGAGTAGAGATATATAGAATGTGATAGAGAGAGTAAAAAAAAAAGGCATAGAGTGGGATAGTGAGGCAGGATCAGGCTGAGGACAGTGTATTGAATAAAAGAACAACGAAGAGAAACTACTATGGTTAGTAAGGCATGCTGTAACGTGAAGGCGGCGTATGTGTGATAAAAGTGTAGTATGCGATCGTGTTGATTCGTATATCCTATAGAGCTTGCACAGTAAGTGAAAACACTACCTCAGTCTTGCTATTTAATGTATCGGGTGTCCGTCTTATTGCAGGAATTAATTTGACTCAGCTCAGTGGCACGACAACTTGGGTAGGACAGTATATATATTTATATTTAGATATATTATTTTTATATTAAATATCTTTCACCCGCCACTACTCAACACTAATTCTGTTTTGTTAGCATTTACAATTAATTATGGTACACAGATTTTCTTTTCCATTACTAACAAAAGAATGTTTTATTACATTAGAAAAAAATAATCTTCATCGTTGACAAGTGTATATATGGGCAAGTTAATTGCTTTGGTTTCTATATTTCTGTCCTCTATGAAAATGTTTTTAAAAAGGCCGTTGTCCATGTTTATCCATCTCATTATAACATCTAGTGATGAAGAAAAAAAAAGTTAGATTTTTAACAAGCACTTGAAATTTATTCTCTATTTTTTACACAAAAATGTTTAATATTTTCTATTTCTCCAAATGACATATGAATATGTTTTGGGTCAAATTGAATGAGATAATAAATGCCATTACACGAAACATGAACATCTTATTGTTCCCATTCTCATCTAAAACAGATATTTATTTGTTTATTTATATCAAACTAGATGCGAAATTTTCCCCTTATCGATATTGAACACAAGTGTTACTTTTATTCTGTCCCTTTTCAATTGCATTCAATGTGATTAATTAGCTCAGCCTGTCCTGTTGTTGTCGGTCTTCAAAAATGTATTTGCTTATTGAAAGGACCACAGTAGCTATACGATTTGATGGCCTGACTTAAGGTGGCGGTATGGGGGTAAAAGCAGAAAGCCTTTTTATATTTTCATGTCATTGCTTCCTCGCTTTTATTGTTACAAATTAGCTCAGAATTGTCGTTTTTATCCGCATCTATTGTTTGCTGGCAACAGGCATGTTTCTTACAATGATGTCTTTTAGAAATTTTTTATTTTTCTTCTTGCTTCCAGACCAAACTGGAATATTTTTGATTGCTTTTTCAAATGTGTGTCTAACAAAAACCTAAGGACAATCATTATGCGCGGGTTTTCTTTTCTAATCCATTAACATTAAAGAAAACATGTATTTTTCGGAAGTTGATATGAAGGTTATTCGATTATAATAACTATAATTAAGATATGAAATACATTCTTTCTCTCCCTATATATAATTGGCCTTGGAACGATAATATTTTAAAGGACTATAGACATCTGTCCTATAGACAGCTGTCACTTGCCATTGACTTCATCAATTTCTCTTGAATCCAGTGCACAGGCATCAGTGTGTGCATGTACACACACACGTTTGTACATTACACACATACATGTACATTACACACACGTTTGTACATTACACACATACATGTACATTACACACACGTTTGTACATTACACACATACATGTACATTACACACACGTTTGTACATTACACACATACATGTACATTACACACACACACATATATATATAATTATAGCCATCAACATAGTCAAGGTATGTCAGGCATCAACTTATTTTATCTGATGAGGACGTACTGTTGAAATAGCTCAGTACCTCTGAAATATGTGTAATAACATATATTTGATCACATGAATGTCTATATTAATATTTTGAAGTAATATATATATATATATATATATATATATGCAGTGGTTATATTTAATTTGTTGGGATTCAACAAGCTTAAACATTTGTATAACTGATATAAAGCACTCAATAGATTAGTGGACTAAAAACACAATATATTAATAAATGGAAACTATATTTATAAGACCATATTTATTTTATTATACATATTAAACTATTCAGGAAGCTCCAACCGTTAAGGTTGTCTTTTTTTTCCGAGTATGTCAATATTTATTTATAAAACAAATCTGTATTTTATCTGATGAAAGCGCACCATAATTTGCCTTGGTTGCCCTTGAAATATTTATAATAAAATAAATATGGTCTTATAAATATAGTTTCCATTTATTAATATATTGTATATATATATATATATATATATATATATATATATATATAAGCTTCACGAACGAATGACGCACGGGCTGCTGTTTGAGATAATTATAACAATATAGATTATTTTATTACTTTGTTACATTTTTGTTTCCATTGGAAACAGTCAAATAAATCGATGTTGAATTGTTGCTCCACTCGGAGCAGTCAAATAGCATCTCTTTCTCTTTACTGTGTATTTACACTACTAATAGATTGCCTAATGTTTTAGTTAACTTGTAGTATTTAATAGTCTTACATATTTTAAACAGGTGTCAGTTAAGCCTTGTCACCATTCTCTCTGTCAATGCTATATAATGATACTCAACCAACAAAACATTATGATGAAGATTATTTTATTATTTTCCTTTCTGTTAATAAATTCATTTATCAATGTTCACTGTTTCTATACTTGGACCCCCTTTTCTCTACGTTCTCTCTCTCTTTTAAATGTCACATTAAACTGAAACTTGCTTTTCCTGCTTCAATACACGGGGCAATTGTATAGAGACAAATTTTAAATCGAACATATGCATGTTTTATTCATTTTACATTGTCCTGTCTTTTTATGCTAACGTTTGCTAAGTTTCTCCTGTCATTCCTACTTGGTTTAGTTTATTGTATTTCGGGATAGTGAAGCCATTCTTGAACTGCTATGTCTGAAAGTGAGGCATTAAGCTTTTTCCTTTAACTACACAGTTGTTGCTGGGCGATTTCGTTGCTGACTGCGTCATTTTCTCATTTCTCATCAGTTTCTATGTTTGTTCTGAAACAATTACATCATAATTCCCAGCCCAAATATTACATACACTTTAGACCTACCACCGACAACGAAATTGAGCAAATAAGAACCTCCCCTCCCTTTTTTTAGTGTCGAAATGTCGACACTAAAATTATCAGCTGTTGTACTGATGTTATTAGCTGTTTATAACTAACTATACATCAAGTAGAAATGTTTAAATAGCGAAGCCATGATTAAGACGACACTTGTAGAACCATATCTCAGGTGAAACTATATTTGAAGGCGGTGCTTCAGCATGGCTTTGATCGTCATGGCTAAAACAAACGTGTTTCAAAGTATTTTTAACATCGAAACACTTGCAATGTGTGTGTGTGTGTGCGTGCATGCATGCATGCACACACACACACACACACGCGCGCGTATGTATGTGTGTGTGTGTGTGTGTGTGTGTGTGTGTGTGTGTGTGTGTGTATGTATATATATATATATATAATAATTGTTTCTACTTTAGGCACAAGGCCAGCAAATATCTAGTGTATTACTGGTACTTTATTTTATCGACCCCGTAAGGATGAAAGGCAATATATATAATGTATGTATATGAAATAGAGATAGCGGATGAGTTTGATAAATCGGATTAATTTGAACGTCGGTGATGAATGTTCGTTGATGTTTCGTGTCAGCCTGGTTATTTTTGCTGCTGTCAACAACTTCGACCCTTTTCACGTCAACTACGCCATACACTTGCTTTCAATTATATAATTTCTAGTTTGTCTATGGGTTGTTAGTCTTTCCTACTGATTGATGCATCTAATTTCAGGCTATCTATAATTGTAAGAATTCATGCCAGGATCAATTAGGTTGTCATAGTAACCCATTCTCCTTTCATATAAGATCATATGTAGCTTTCTGATTACATATTAAATCATACTCTCTCACACACACACACACACACACACACACACACACAGTGGGAGCCGCTTATTGTTATCAATTTTGGACGGAGTCTTTTAAATAACGGTAACCAGCTGATAACATTATCCGTGATTATAATAAGTAGCTTCCACTGTATATACACATAATTTATTGTGTGTGTGACAGAGAGAGTATGTGTGAATATACATATATTCATTCAATGTTTCTGTATGGATTCTTTTAAGAAAAAAATATTTTAATTGAATCCATTCATTTGTAAGTTTTCAGTTCATTCATAATAATGATGGTTGTAGATCCTATTCTTCTTGTGACATATCTCCCACTTTATTTCCTCCTAACACTGCTGTCCCAACTCTTGACTTCCAGCTTGGAAGGAGCATGTGAGACGATAACCATTATTATTCATTCATTCTGATAGGTGTTCTGTGAGAAATGAGGCGTTTAATATATTTGAAAACCTAACGTCACTGCTTAATAGTAGTTAATTTTGGCCATTGACTTAGGACTTTTTCTTGGACAAGACTTATACCAGCTTAGTCGCTTTATTAATTTAATGATAATTACCTATAATTTAGTCATAAGGGGTTTATATGTATTTAAGGCCATTCATCATTGTCATTGTGATTAGGATAGCGAATTAGCAGTACAGCGCCGGACTAAATGCTTTACATAATTTGGTATTGTTTTATGTTTCTGAATCGAAAATCCTATCAAGCTTAATTTTTACCTTTAATAATATTAACTATTATTATTATCAATAGGTGGTTTGGTAGAATTCGTGAAAACATCGCGAAAAATGTTTGTTTAGTTAAGTCTTTACGTTCTGAGTTCAAATCCCGCCAAGGTCAACATCGCCTTTCATCCTTCCGTATTCCATAAAGTACTGGGGGTGGATATAACCAATTCTTCATTTCTAGCCTTGTTCTTAAAAGTGATTATTATCAGCAGAATCGTTAGTGCGTCGGACATACCTTTGCCTTATCTAGTTATAGCTCTTTCTTTACATTCTAAGTTGAAATCTCACCGAGGACAAATTTGCCTTTTATCCTTTCTAGGGTCGATATAATCACCCCCCCCCCCCACATATTGCTGGTCTTTTGTCTAAATTGTTATTTTGGTGAATTTGATATCTCAGTCATTGTTGTTATTTAATCGGAAAATTATCCCTGCAGCCTCAGATATTCAGGACGTATCGGAGGGTCTTTGCTGTTCCCAGTAGACAAGCCTTCTGGAGTGTTCTAAAAAGTGGGACCGGAAGCCTTTCAAGATAGTATCTAGTACTCCTATGACGATGGGGATGACCTTGATCTCATGACAGTTCCAAATCCTTTTCAGTTCCCTACTTTAAATCCTGGTACTGGTTAATTTTCTCCTCCTTTTCTTGTACCTTTGTGTCAAAGGGGCAAGCTACATCTATAATCAAGCAAGATCCTTTTTCCTTGTCAAAAACCATCAAGTCAGGCCTATTGTGTTCTAATTTTTTGTTCGTTTGTATCCTGAAATCCCACAACACCTTCACCCAATCGTTTTCTATCATCGACTCTGGCTTCTCTCATACCATTTCTCAGAATGAGATAATTTGTTCAGTTCGCATAAATGCCAGTGAATCACTTTTCCTATGATATCATGCCTTCATCCTTTATAATGAGTCTGAGCTAGGTGTTTACACTCAGATACGATGTGAGCCACAGATTCCTCTCCCCCTCTCTCTCTCTCTCCACAGATCCTACTCATAATAATGGTTTCTTATGTAGGCACAAGGCCAGCAATTTTGGGGGAAGGGAAAAGTCGATGAAATCGACCCCAACTCAATAATAATAATTGTTTCTACTTTTGGCAATTATCCCAGTGCATTACTGGTACGTTATTTTATCGACCCCGAAAGGATGAAACGCAAAGTTAACCTCGGCGGGATTTGAACTCAGAACGTAAATGGCCATAACTCTGTGCTGTAAAGCATGGTGTCTAACGCCTTACCGATGCTGCCAATTCACCGCCCTCCTCATAATAATAATAATAATAATAATTATTATTCCTAATGTCACATTACTGTAAACTTATTTCCTGTGATGTATCTTTGTCAATATGTTAATAACCTCCTTTATATAACTACTGTCAGGTTTGTGGTTGAACCTGTGACAGTGGAGATTTCTGATGTGTTTAGGCCTTGGACGACCTCCCTGCTTCCTATCAGGGCAAACTTGGCCTCTAGCAGGAGTGAGGAATGGTTATTCCAACGCATTTCCCTCACCATCCACTGGGGCAACGTTTGGCTGCTGGGACTATGGGGTGGCCTGTGTGTTGGCTCCTCTACACTAGAGAACTCTTTCCTTCACATTGTCTGGGTGTGTATCATTAAGGTAGTGATGTTGAGACATAAGTTCATTTGGATTTACCAAGTAGGTAATTGCAAGGGGTGTCGTAAATTGCTAAAAGGGCAAAGGTGATGTTCTAGAAAGGAGCAACTATAGAGGAATAAAACTAATGGACCAAGTTATGAAAGTGACAGTTCTAGCACAATTAATTAGGGAAAGAGTCAAATTAGATGAGATGTAGTTTGATTTCATGCCTGGGAAAAAATATTACAGATGCCCTCTTTTTTGTGAGTCAACTACAAGAGAAGTTTCTAGCCAAGAATAATCTGCGATACCTAGCTTTTGTTGATCTAGAAAAGGTTTTTGACAGAGTACCTTGATCTATTATCTGGTGGGCCTTAAGGAAATTACATGTCGAAGTATGGCTTGTGAGAGTAGAAAGTGAGTTTAGTGAGGAATTCAAGGTTCCAGGCCAAAACAAAGTTGAAGACTGGCTGCCCATGGGAATTTCTCTATAGAGATGATCTGATCCTTATAGCTGAAGCCATAAAAGAACTAGAGAATAAGTTCTGACTATGGAAACGGTTTGGAATTAAAAGGTCCGAGAGTAAACGTAGCCAAAACTGAAGTGCTAGTAGCTAGGAGGGAAGATAGGACCCTGATTCCCTCAGGGAAGTGGCCCTACTCAACATGTAGGCATAAACTCTATACAATGTACACAATGTAAATCTTGGGTACATAGAGATGTAGTGGGATAACAAGTAGACTAACAGGAAGGGAAGACTTTATTTGTAGATGTACAGAAGAGCATCAGTGATATAAACCTTTTCCAATTACAGGAAGGGTGCATAGAAGTGGTTGATAGATTCTGTTATCTAGGTGACTTAACCCTTTAACATTTATATTACTCTATATATACTATTGTATTTTCATGGTAAACACATTATCTCACGTGACTATCTCACATAATATCGAATCTACGAAATTTTGATATTTATTTTGAGAACAATACCTTAACATAAGTATGAGCAGCTAGTTATGGCTGGTTTAAACAGAAAGAGGCAAGAGAATTCTTGCTGGATATCGCCAGTTTAAATGCTAAAGAGTTAATTAGCAGTAGAGGAGGGTTCTCTGAAAGCATAGTAACTAGAATGACAGGATGGAAGAAGTTTAGAGAGTTATTCACTGTTGACAACAAAAGGTTTCTCCCTACATACAAAAGGATGGCTTTATGACACCTGTGTGTAAAGTGTGATGCTACATGGTAGTGAAACATGGGCTGTGACTGCAGAAGACATGTGGTGCTACATAGTAGTGAAACATGGGCTGTGACTGCAGAAGACATGTGGTGCTACATGGTAGTGAAACATGGGCTGTGACTGCAGAAGATATGTGGTGCTACATGGTAGTGAAACATGGGCAGTGACTGCTGAGTACATGAATAGGTTAGAGAGAAAACAACCATGCTTCATTAGATGTGCAATGTGAGAGAAAGGTAGAGCTTGGATGAACTGAGGGAGAAACTGGGTTTAAGAGGAATCTGAAGTAGTGTACAAGAGAGAAGACTTGTGTTAGTACAGACATGTGATGTGCATGGCTGATAGAGATGCCAGGAAATGCCAGTGGAAAGAAGCTGCAGTAGAGGTAGACTACAGAAGACCTGGGAAGAGGTTGTGAGAACTGATGTCACAGGAGATGACGAAAGAATGTAGCAAGTGGAGAGATGCTGTGTTGAAAAGGACCTGTCCAACCCATACAAACGTGGAAAAACAGACATAACAACATTGATGTTAAGTGTCTCAATGAAACCAACTTTTAAACCCCTTTGTTACCATATTTCTAAAGAAAGACATTCTATGGTTTTCAAATCAATTTGAAAATAATAAAAAATTCAGTGAGATTTAGTAAAATAATAACATTCTCATTATTAAGCTGGATTTTGGAACATAAATGTTCTTGCATAAAATTATTATAGAAGGATTTTAAATAAATCTGAAGACTTTAAAATAAACAAGTTAGTGTTGAAGAACCAGGCTTCAAGTGTCTTGGTATACAATTGGAATCAATATAGTCAACTATACCTTTTAGAATTTTAGACCTTGTTTCTTCTAATTATCTTAGTTACATTATTTCATGTAATGTTATCAGATTAGGAATATTTTAAGGTTTATTTAGCATGATGGAGGAATATGGAAGATTTTCATGCAAAGATATTTCAAGATTCTAAGTAAATTGATTCCCTACAATTATAAATATAGATTATTAATTACTTGTATGTTTGTTAATAGTAATAATTGGAAATGGTTATTAACAGTGATTTGGTTTTAAGTCTCAGAAAATCATTTTAAGATATAATTTGCAAAGAGAAATAGAAAGAATGAAAGTGAAATCCAAATAGTCTCATAATAAACCTAAAATAGAAATGTTAATAGTTTGTTAGGATAATTATCTTTAATTATGAGAAGGGTAGAGGGTAGAAAGCAATTAGCATATGTTCCTCTGTTTAATATTCCTTTTCAGTGTTTTTTATTTTCTATATTTTGTTATCCTGAAGGATGTTACCCCCCCCCCCCCTGTTACTCCTCCTATTTTAATGTTGATTTAAATACGAGAGAAGTGTGACTCTAGTTAAGTGACTGGATTAAATCTTTAATGATCTACACAGTAGAAAGCTTTCCCAACAAATGTTAGCATGATCTTCTGTTAGTGTTTTTGCAGTATAATTTATTAAAATGGTCATTAAGTACTTAATTGTTTTATTACATTTTTTTTCTCGAATTACAACTCCAGTGCTAGTTTTTATCAAATAATCCTGTGGGCAGAGTAATTATTTTTGATTTGGTACAAATAACATTTTGAAGCATACTATATATACAACATAGCTAAGTGGTAGCAGTGTTTCTCAAACAAAACAAAAAAAGTGCAGGAAGTTGCATGCAATTTATGTACAGGAGCTTGCTCTGGGCTTGAAATTCACAGCACCCACTAACACTTGCACACATATAAATTACACACTATCAACTGATGAAGTATGCTGGGTTGGTTGATCATATCAATATTCATTCTGTATCAATATCAACATTGTAAACAAATATATGTTGATGATATCTCGCATGAAAGCCAAAATGACATCCATGTGTGTGAAATGTGTAGGATCTATTGGCCAGCTGTAATCCTTATATGGCCATTAGATACTACATATATTATCTGTCAATTAGGCTAATCTGTGTTTCTGGCATAAAAACACATTACTATGATATCTCTGGTTCTGGGACTTAGTGAGACTCTACTGACAATGATTATGGTTATTTTAGCTAAATGTTGTCTTTTTATTTCAACACATTCACAAGTGAAGTTGCTAATAGTATGACAAGCAACATGTGACTTATATATGGGGTGAAAGGTTGAGACTGAACTAATATAAACAAAGGAGTGTAATATATAAGTATATATATGATAGATTTTGTGGCAGAGTAGTTAGTTTCAATCTTCTAAACTGTCAGCAACACAAATAATTTGCATAATCAAATGCTAGATGGGGAACCTGTGGCCTTCTATGTCATTCTATGTAACCTATGCCATTCTATGTGGTCTCCTATGCCATTCTATGTGGTCTCCTATACCATTCTATCTGGTCTCCTATACCATTCTATGTGGCCTCCTATACCATTCTATGTGGCCTCCTATACCATTCTATGTGGTCTCCTATACCATTCTATGTGGTCTCCTATACCATTCTAAGTGGTCTCCTATACCATTCTAAGTGGTCTCCTATACCATTCTAAGTGGTCTCCTATACCATTCTATGTGGTCTCCTATACCATTCTAAGTGGTCTCCTATACCATTCTATGTGGTCTCCTATACCATTCTATGTGGTCTCCTATACCATTCTATGTGGTCTCCTATACCATTCTATGTGGTCTCCTATACCATTCTATGTGGTCTCCTATACCATTCTATGTGGTCTCCTCTACCATTCTAAGTGGTCTCCTATACCATTCTATGTAACCTCCTATGCCATTCTATGTGGTCTCCTATACCATTCTATGTGGTCTCCTATACCATTCTATGTGGTCTCCTATACCATTCTATGTGGTCTCCTATACCATTCTATGTGGTCTCCTATACCATTCTATGTGGTCTCCTATACCATTCTAAGTGGTCTCCTATACCATTCTATGTAACCTCCTATACCATTCTATGTGGTCTCCTATACCATTCTATGTGGTCTCCTATACCATTCTATGTGGTCTCCTATACCATTCTAAGTGGTCTTCTATACCATTCTAAGTGGTCTTCTATACCATTCTAAGTGGTCTCCTATACCATTCTAAGTGGTCTCCTATACCATTCTAAGTGGTCTCCTATACCATTCTAAGTGGTCTCCTATACCATTCTAAGTGGTCTCCTATACCATTCTATGTAACCTCCTATGCCATTCTATGTGGTCTCCTATACCATTCTATGTGGTCTCCTATACCATTCTATGTGGTCTCCTATACCATTCTATGTGGTCTCCTATGTCATTCTATGTGGTCTCCTATGTCATTCTATGTAACCTTCTATGTGACCTCCTATACCATTCTATGTGACCTCCTATACCATTCTATGTAACTTCCTATGCCATTCTATGTGGTCTCCTATACCATTCTATATGGTCTCCTATACCATTCTATGTGGTCTCCTATACCATTCTATGTGGTCTCCTATACCATTCTAAGTGGTCTCCTATGCCATTCTATGTGGTCTCCTATACCATTCTATGTGGTCTCCTATACCATTCTAAGTGGTCTCCTATACCATTCTATGTGGTCTCCTATACCATTCTATCTGGTATCCTATACCATTCTATCTGGTATCCTATACCATTCTATCTGGTCTCCTATACCATTCTAAGTGGTCTCCTATGCCATTCTATGTGGTCTCCTATACCATTCTAAGTGGTCTCCTATGCCATTCTATGTGGTCTCCTATGCCATTCTATGTGGTCTCCTATACCATTCTATGTGGTCTCCTATACCATTCTATGTGGTCTCCTATACCATTCTATGTGGTCTCCTATACCATTCTATGTGGTCTCCTATACCATTCTATGTGGTCTCCTATACCATTCTATGTGGTCTCCTATACCATTCTATGTGGCCTCCTATACCATTCTATGTGGCCTCCTATACCATTCTATGTGGCCTCCTATACCATTCTATGTGGTCTCCTATACCATTCTATGTGGTCTCCTATACCATTCTATGTGGTCTCCTATACCATTCTATGTGGTCTCCTATACCATTCTAAGTGGTCTCCTATACCATTCTAAGTGGTCTCCTATACCATTCTAAGTGGTCTCCTATACCATTCTAAGTGGTCTCCTATGCCATTCTATGTGGTCTCCTATACCATTCTATCTGGTCTCCTATACCATTCTATGTGGTCTCCTATGCCATTCTATGCAGTCTCCTATGCCATTCTATGCAGTCTCCTGTGCCATTCTATGCAGTCTCCTATGCCATTCTATGCAGTCTCCTATGCCATTCTATGCAGTCTCCTATACCATTCTATGCAGTCTCCTATACCATTCTAAGTGGTCTCCTATGCCATTCTATGTGGTCTCCTATACCATTCTATCTGGTCTCCTATACCATTCTATGTGGTCTCCTATGCCATTCTATGCAGTCTCCTATGCCATTCTATGCAGTCTCCTGTGCCATTCTATGCAGTCTCCTATGCCATTCTATGCAGTCTCCTATGCCATTCTATGCAGTCTCCTATACCATTCTATGCAGTCTCCTATGCCATTCTATGCAGTCTCCTATGCCATTCTATGCAGTCTCCTATGCCATTCTATGCAGTCTCCTATACCATTCTGATCAGCCTCCTATGCCATTCTATGCAGTCTCCTATACCATTCTATGCAGTCTCCTATACCATTCTATGCAGTCTCCTATACCATTCTATGCAGTCTCCTATACCATTCTATGCAGTCTCCTATACCATTCTATGCAGTCTCCTATACCATTCTATGCAGTCTCCTATACCATTCTATGCAGTCTCCTATGCCATTCTATGCAGTCTCCTATGCCATTCTATGCAGTCTCCTATGCCATTCTATGCAGTCTCCTATGCCATTCTATGCAGTCTCCTATGCCATTCTATGCAGTCTCCTATGCCATTCTATGCAGTCTCCTATACCATTCTGATCAGCCTCCTATGCCATTCTGATCAGCCTCCTATGCCATTCTATGCAGTCTCCTATGCCATTCTATGCAGTCTCCTATGCCATTCTATGCAGTCTCCTATACCATTCTGATCAGCCTCCTATGCCATTCTATGCAGTCTCCTATGCCATTCTATGCAGTCTCCTATGCCATTCTATGCAGTCTCCTATGCCATTCTATGCAGTCTCCTATGCCATTCTATGCAGTCTCCTATGCTATTCTATGCAGTCTCCTATGCCATTCTATGCAGTCTCCTATGCCATTCTATGCAGTCTCCTATGCCATTCTATGCAGTCTCCTATACCATTCTGATCAGCCTCCTATGCCATTCTATGCAGTCTCCTATACCATTCTGATCAGCCTCCTATGCCATTCTATGCAGTCTCCTATGCCATTCTATGCAGTCTCCTATGCCATTCTATGCAGTCTCCTATGCCATTCTATGCAGTCTCCTATGCTATTCTATGCAGTCTCCTATGCCATTCTATGCAGTCTCCTATACCATTCTGATCAGCCTCCTATGCCATTCTGATCAGCCTCCTATGCCATTCTATGCAGTCTCCTATGCCATTCTATGCAGTCTCCTATGCCATTCTATGCAGTCTCCTATACCATTCTGATCAGCCTCCTATGCCATTCTATGCAGTCTCCTATGCCATTCTATGCAGTCTCCTATGCCATTCTATGCAGTCTCCTATGCCATTCTATGCAGTCTCCTATGCCATTCTATGCAGTCTCCTATGCTATTCTATGCAGTCTCCTATGCCATTCTATGCAGTCTCCTATGCCATTCTATGCAGTCTCCTATGCCATTCTATGCAGTCTCCTATACCATTCTGATCAGCCTCCTATGCCATTCTATGCAGTCTCCTATACCATTCTGATCAGCCTCCTATGCCATTCTATGCAGTCTCCTATGCCATTCTATGCAGTCTCCTATGCCATTCTATGCAGTCTCCTATGCCATTCTATGCAGTCTCCTATGCTATTCTATGCAGTCTCCTATGCCATTCTATGCAGTCTCCTATACCATTCTGATCAGCCTCCTATGCCATTCTGATCAGCCTCCTATGCCATTCTATGCAGGCTCCTATGCCATTCTATGCAGTCTCCTATGCCATTCTATGCAGTCTCCTATACCATTCTGATCAGCCTCCTATGCCATTCTATGCAGTCTCCTATGCCATTCTATGCAGTCTCCTATGCCATTCTATGCAGTCTCCTATACCATTCTATGCAGTCTCCTATGCTATTCTATGCAGTCTCCTATGCCATTCTATGCAGTCTCCTATACCATTCTATGCAGTCTCCTATGCCATTCTATGCAGTCTCCTATGCCATTCTATGCAGTCTCCTATGCCATTCTATGCAGTCTCCTATGCCATTCTATGCAGTCTCCTATACCATTCTATGCAGTCTCCTATGCCATTCTATGCAGTCTCCTATGCCATTCTATGCAGTCTCCTATACCATTCTATGCAGTCTCCTATACCATTCTATGCAGTCTCCTATACCATTCTATGCAGTCTCCTATACCATATCTGATCAGCCTCCTATGCCGTTCTGTCGGTCTTTTGAATAAAAAATTCCCAACAAATTAAAAAATGTTATGTTTTTGTCTATCTTTTATTATTTTAATTTAAGCCATAAGATGAACGTATTTTAAATACCAAAGAGTAAAAGAATATTCCACAAAATAATCCACACTGACAGACGGTCAGAATTAAAACATTAGTAGATCATAAGAACCATTTCAGTACTTTCTATGCTCGTGTTTAAGTTCTAAAGTGATTCTAGAATGTACATTAAATTCCTGCTTAACTGGAGCAACTATTGCCTGAAGTTGGTTAGTAAGAACCTGCTGGGATTTAGTACGTCGGTGATTATCAAGATTTTAAGAATATATAATTGTGGTTTCTTGACTGCGGCCTTATTATATTACAAGTAACTTAATGTGGCCTTTCAGCATAAAAAGGTTCCCCACCTCTGTACTAGTCTATATTCTGGTTGATATTAGAAAGAAAATCCCCTTATCTGTTCCAGCATGTAATTATCTGAATTTAGAGATCCCTAAAATTTAGTTTAAATATTGTAAAAGTGTTAAGTAAAACTGAAATATTTGTTACCACACTCATTCTTTAAACTGAGCACGATTCTAAGTGGAAGGTAAATATTTCTATACTTGGAACTGGGAATTACAGCTGCTTCAGTCAATGCTTTTATTGTTCCTCTTTCTCTGATACTCTTAAAGAATGATGCTTAAATCTGGCTTTATTGTATCAACCTGATGAGGATGCTAGTCATCTCATCTACTATTTCTGAAGTCTGGGTCAGTCATGCCATTTACTATTGATTTTAGTATATTGCTCAGCACACAATGAGATACTTGTACTCTAAGACCTATAGTAGTTCTTTTTTAAGGTTTTTTGTAACCTTTGTTAAATCCCAGTTAATTTTACCATATTAATTACTGACTAAAATGTACATAAATATACCAAACATAGATCTAGAAAAATATGATAATCAAATATATATATATTTGATTATCATATTTTTCTAGATCTATCTATATGAGGTTTGTATATTTAAATGTATATTAGCCGTACACGAAATTACAAGTTATTTCCTTCAAAATATGGATCCTTGGTTCCAACGTTTTTTCCCATTGATTGTAACAGTACCAGAACTCATTTTCTGTGAGTGTCCTTAGCTTGTTACAATTTGTTGTATGACTTCCACAGCCTCAAAATGATGACCCTTCAACTTTGATTTCAACTTCAGGAAGAGGTAGAAATCACATGAAGCTAGATCTGGGCTATAGGGAGGATGTGGATGAGTGGGAATGTTTTTCTTCGTCAGAAATTCTCTAATTGAAAGTGTTGTGTGAGCAGGTGCATTATCATGGGGTAGTACCCAATTTCTTGCAATGTCCTTTCTGACTCGGTGGACCCGTTTTTGAAGTTGTACCAAGACACCTTTGTAGAAGGTGCAATTAACTGTCCTGGAGGTAAACCTCCAACAATAACAGTTTTACTCATGTGTGCTTTCTTTGGACAAGGAGAATTTTTCATGTGCCACCCCATACTTTGCAGTTTTGTCTCTGAATTTTACTCAAACACCCATGATTCATCTCCTGTTATTACTTTACCCAAGAAATTTGGCTCAATTTTGAGTCTTTTTAGCAAATCCTGACAAATTTCCAAATGTCTGCTCCACAGACAAGTGATTAGGCATTAGTATTGCACAAAATGTTCACATGTACAAATGGTCTGTTATAATTCCGTGAACTTCATTTTTTATCCAAGCCCATTTCTTCTGCAATCATCCTCACACCTAATCACTGATCTTTCATCATCACCACTCGCACCACTTCCACATTTTGTTCATTTGTTGACAAGATTGGCCCTCCAGAATAAGGTTCATCTTCAACACTTTCTCAGCCTTCTTTGAAAGTTTTGTGCTAATTAAAAACCTTATTTCTCAATAGAGTGACATCTCTATAAGCTTGTGTTCGAGAATTAAATGTTTCAGTGGCAGATTTGTTAACTTTCACAATAAATTAGATCACGTACTGTTGTTCGATATTTTCCTGCGTCTCAAATGTAACAGAAGTTATAAACAGGGCTGTACATAAACAGCAATAACTTCCGACTGACACAATCATATTGAAACAAGTATGTACGTGCAGCCAATGTCATAACCAACACAAGTATATACATCAACAAGGTGCTGTATTACTGTCTTACATACGAAAATCAGTACAATTACTTTTGGGACAAACCTCGTAAATACAGCATAGCCATAAAGTTATCTTCTCTGTTGCCCCCATATCATCCTTTATCAAACAGATGTATGATCAGACATTTAAGCAATGACTATCCTGTCTTTCCTTCAGTTATATTCATCATCATCATCACCGTTTAATGTCTATCTTCCACGCTAGCATGGGTTAGACGGGTATTATACTCTGAATTTAATTATCCATTATGTTCTTGTTTGAGTTTGAAGGAAATTTGACTGCACTCTGTAGCAGTTTTAGTATGAAAGGGACTCCTGCATTGGTTCACATATCTACTGTGTAGATTTGTATGTGTATGAGATGCATTGATTGCTGGATGTGAAATAAGATATTTTTTAGAGGTTTCTTCATTAAATGCTTTTGTGTGTGTGTGAGAGAGATCCTTTGAAGTTTTCATGAAATATTTCTCCGATCAATATGAGTTTTTGGTTAATAACATAATTTTTATCGCAAAATATTTCTCTTTTCATTATAAATTTTTAAATGTTAAATTATGTTATAAAGATTAAAAATGAAAGTTAATAAATTATAATATATATCACTTCATTTATTTCTTCCAAAGTATTAAAGATTTTTAGAGTTTTCAATTTAAAAAAAGAAAATTAAAATGGAAATTTCTGCAGAAGATTAAATAGGAATGAAAGAGAAACTGATTCATTTCATTTCAAGATATTAACCATTTGATAATCTCAATCTTTGAAAATATTTAATTGCGTTACGCCTTTTAATTTTTTACTTTGCAGATTTCTCCCTATCAGTACTTCTGTTTGTGACTAAATGTAATATAAAAAAAATTGAGCATCTAATTTGTTTTGAAATCATTTTGATAGTAACCAATTTTACTATATATATCATCATTTTATGCCTGCTTTCCATGCTGGCATGGGTTGGACAAGTTGTCACAGTCTGAGTTTAGACAAGTCGGAGAGACCTAATCTTGCTCACATATATATATGTCATCATCATCATCATTATCATTTTACATCTGCTTTTCCCTGCTTGCAATATATATATATATATTGGTTGTGTAGGTGTCATGAAAAAAAGCATCCACTCCACACTGTAAAGTGGTCATGTTGTCAACAACAAAAAGTGCCCAGTGCTCACTGTAAATGTGGTTGGTTTGAAGAAAGGCATCCAGCCTTAGAAACCAAGCCAAAATCAGTTTCTGTGTGAGCAAAACAGTCCTCCGACATGCATCTCTCACATCTGGACAACTTGTGTAACCTATGCTAGTGTGGGAAAATGGACATTAAGCAGTGCTGATGATGATGTGCGTGTGTGTGCATGTGCTATTAAAATCAGATTGTGATGCATTGTTTAAATCCCTTATAAACAATTCATCAGTTTCATGAATGTAGATGATACATTAAAAATGATAAAGTATGGGTCGGAATGTAGCTATAGAGGAACTGCTTTAAAAGAATGTCTCATCTAACCCATAGAAAATCAGATGTAAAAAATTGATGGTTGTGTGTGATTACGAACTATCTCATCAAATATTAATCTAACAAACAATATTGATTTGTTTTATCTAGGCAGGAGGTAAATTTTGTTCGTAATTTTTGAGGGTATTTGGAATTAGAATTGACTCCAGCTAATTATTGTTAATGATTCTCTCCCTAAAGGGATGAAAAGGCACAGATTTGATGAGATTTGAGCTTAACACTAACTTAAACTGACTAGCTAAACTGTCGCTACTCTAAAAATATATTAAAACGGAAATGGCATCTGCTACAAAGATCTCTATAATTTCTGTATTGTCATTGTATAGACCAAGTTGAATTGTTATTGTTATCATTACATGGGCCCCTATAATTATTTCTTTGAGATGGGGTAATTATAGGGGAGCTAAAACTAATGGACTGGATAATGATAGGGGTTGGGAGCAAAATGTCATAGCAGCAGGTTTTGTCCTAGGTTACAGGGACAAATGATGCAGCACTCTTGGTGAAGAAATTCATTGTCATATCCAATACAATCAACACCTAGCTAGGGTGATCGTATGGGATATTGATAGGTTGTGCTGTTTGAAGCTTATTTTGAGCAAGATATTTTGCCAATGGTTCCTGAACCGTCTGTTATTATAAGTATTCTGCCTAATAAATTAGATGTCAGTAGATTATGTGGTTGAGAAGGATGCTATAGAATGTTAATTTAGTGATTATTACCAGCACAATGTTTTTATCTACTGGGTTCAGTAGCTGCCTCTCCATGATACCTATTTACAACTTGATTAACTTGACCATGAGTGAAAATAAAATATTTGTGTGGGGGGAGGGGCAGCAGTGTAGATCGGATACTGTTTGTGAATCCTTTGGCTGGTTGAGCATTAGTTCCAGATGGAAAAAAAAACTAGTAATAAATGGAGTCTTTACCTTACTTTAGTTGACATAAAGTAGTCACTCAATGATATATATTTATAGTTGCATGTAAAGAGTGGAAAGTAGACTAATGGTGTTTAGAATGAGCTAAAGCATCAATTGCTGTTTTGGGAGTAAAAATATAAACAGTATAGATGAGAAAATGGCTGGTTTGTTTTGGTGGGAAATTCTTGTGCGCTGGCGATTAACATTAAGGATAATGAGACAATTGCCAGAGATATGAATATCTTCCTAAAATGATTGTATATTTTAGTTGAAAATATTTCATGATCATTATTTGGGGAATTTTATCAACTTTTCAAATTCACAATTTTAATATATTTCTGTCCATGAAAATGTCGAATGTGTGTTTTTTTTATAAAATTAAACATCAGTTCCGCTTTATAAAGAGGGAAATGGTTATATATATATAATTGACATCAAACAATATATATGTTGATTTCAATCAATATTCTCTTTATGTAAGGTATAAAGTTGTTTCTTTGATCATTTTAAGGAATGGGTCAAAGATATTTAATAGAAAGCAGAATTTAATATGAATGTTTGAAGTCAACATTTTGCTTCAAGGTTCTTTTATTAAAACTGTGCCCTGAAGGTAACATAACTAGCTTTACCTCAAGGCAAGTTATCTTTAAGTGTTTAATGAGTTGTTTTCAGATTGAGTTTGGTATCTTTTTCAAAGATTTCTGTCAATTTTCTATTGATTATTCTTCTTGGAAAATATATAAATTTAAAATAAAAATTCTTCAGTAACCCTTCTTTTAGTATGTTAAAGGTCAAATCTCCGAAACTAATGGCAAGGCTTTAATGATTTATGTTCTCATTATACTCTATGTTGACTTGAGTTTATTTTTTTTAGATTTGGAAACAGTTTGTAGGTAGTATTAATCTTTGGAACATCTGAATACTCAGATATGTTGTGAGGAAAACATACATTTTATCCAATAACCCCTTTTTTAAAGACAGTAGGAAGTAATTTGGCTGCCATTTCTAGCTGTTCAAGTGATTATTATAAGATGTGACTGGATTTCTAATTGAAGTAAACTTTATTTTAATTAATTAATGAAGAATTTCAACTGATACACTAAAATTAATTATTTCATTACTAAGATTGTAATTTAAGATATGCTAGATTCTAATTGAAATAGGGACCCTTTAAAATGGATGGTTTTGTTTCATAGAGCCAGAACCAATCTGGGGCTGAGTTGGTATCTAAAGAGTTAACTTGACTGTTCTATAATGTTTCATGAAGCAGAAACCTAGCTTTTTGGATTTCATCTTGTCCCTGACTGAACCAGCATCATTTATCACCAGCATGCAAATACCTTGTCATTCTGCAAGTAATATCCTCTCTAATCACATGTTCAGACCAATCTAGTTGGCAGTGTTATCCAGTCATTAATTCTGTAATCTCTAATTTACTGAAACCAAATTTACCTAGCATGGTGCACCATCTGATTGTTTTCTAATAGGCTAATTTGTATTGCATTAAGAAGCCATTCTAGTGGTTTGGAGGTGTAGTGGGTGTCTCCTACTATGTCTTCTATCAAGGCATCTAGTGATTTTCTGTCATATGTCATCTTCTGATGTGCCATTTACTTTCTTTCTACATTCATTTACTGTTCTCTGTGCTGAAATCGGATCTTTTTATACTTAGTGTCACTGTGTGTTTGTGTGTCTATTAATAGAGCATTGTAAATTCGATAATATGGCTCCCTGTGTTCATTTGAATTGAGTTCCTCTCTTCACTTTCTCTCTTTCAATTTCTCCCTTTCTTTCAATCCTCTTCTTTCTTTCTTATAACCACCATTCTCTCCTCAAAATCCTCTTCTTTCTCTTTTGCAATTCCTTCCACACACACACACACACTCTTTCTTAACCCCTTCTTTATCTTCACTTTATTTCTCTCCTACACCTCTCCTCCCCATATCTTCAACACCCCTCTTCTTTCTCTTTCACGTATTCCTCTTCTAACTCACAATCTTCTCTCTCAATCAATCAACCCCTCTAACTATATATCATAGTCTCTCTCTCTCCTGTTTTCAAATTATTGATATAGGAATTTCAATGAAATTATAATGTGTTGCCTTCAAGGAGACTAAAGTACACACCTATTTATTACAGTGTTGATTTTTGAGATATCCAATTTCTTCCTCCTATTTCTTGTACTGGTTTTCCACTGTACCAATCATATATCATCACATCTGCTTTTTTATGCTTGCATGGGTTGGATGTATCTTCTAAAGCACAGCTTTCTTCCACCGTATTGTGATCTTTGGTCATCTCCTCAGTAATGTTCAGCAGTCAGAGATGAGCTCTCACTATATCTGCCCAGGTTTTCCTCAACTTTCTTCTTCTGCAGCTTCCTTCTACTCCTTCCATTTGGAATAGTCTAAACTGTACTTTCCATAGTTTTGGCATTATTTTGCTGGCTCTTGCTCTTCTTCTTACCAACTGCTTGTAGCATGAGCTAGGTGCATTTTATTGTGTCACCAGCAAAAGAAAAGTTGTCTTCTGTCAGGACTTAAGTTCCCTCTAGACTGTATCAGATTTTATCCAGAGTTACTGTTCTCCTGGACAAGTTGCTTTTACTATATCTCTTCTGCACAATTATTCATTCAGATTTACTGCTCTTCTAGATGGGTTACCTTCACATCGGCAATACTTTAGTTGGTTCTTCTTGCTTGCATTCTGTTGATATTCTAATATACATTACTTTCTAAACAAGAAACAACTCAGAACTTCATTTTGACTTTTATGTCCTAATTCTAAATTAGATCTTGATAGAAATTAATGTTATACAGAATGTAACACAAGCAAATCTAAACACAATCTTTGGGGATACAACAGTGCTGACAATAAATAAATATCAATATTAATAACATTTGCTCTTAACATTTTGAAATCCAGAAGTACCATCATATTTAATAGCTACTGTATATTGCTTAACTGTAACAATGATTATCATTGATTTCATGGAGGAAGTAGAAATTATATAAAGAAATACATTGTTATTGTCAAGTTTTGAGTGTCACTGGCCAATCTGTGTAGTTCCTTCTTTTTGTATTGCATAATTATTTGACATGGAATGCTTGTAGTATCCACAATATTCTGTTTGCAGGAGAACTATTGTCTTCTCGGTTTGTACAGATCACGTAGCTTTAATCTGTTAACCACATATTCTAATCCTGTCTTTATATTCCATATTGTGCCTGGCTTATTATATGTTTTTATGTTGTTATTCAATCCCCACTGAAATATTTAATATTATTTAATATTTATCTTCATTCTTTATTTTATTCCGTTTATTCCCAAATCTTTTCACAATAAAGTAACTTTGCTCTTTATTTGTTTTATTTAAATATTTTAGGTTATTTTGATTCAACATATCCATATTAGTTGTGCAAACTCACCATATTTTACAAGGTAAAACAGAATCTGAAGAAACTATTCACATTTAGACTTGACATTAATTCTTCTTTTTTTCTCTATGTAAATTGTCAGTATGTTAGATATTTTTTTTATTGTTTACTTAAGAGGAAAGGTCGTGCCCATGATTTTTTTTCAGGGCGTTCCTGACTGGTGGGGAGGGAAGAGAAAGATATTTTCAGTTGTATCTGTAATTGTCACAGTTATGCTGAATCTTCCTGAGAACAACATTATGACTACACATGTCTATTAACTTGGATGTTAATTTCCTGAGCACACTGTTCCGTTGATCAACTGGTACAGTTTTTGTCAGAGCCTACAGAGTGTCTTAGGGAGGTTGTTATAGAGTTGTGGTAGAGGGCAGAGTACAAAAAGGTTCATTGTCACCCCTCATTGCTCAGGTGGCATGGTACCATGAATATGATATACAAAGACAGAATCGCAACTGAAATACCTTTCGATCATAAGTCTGCTAGATGAGAGTTGACTCGGGGTGACCCAGGGCTAAACAACAAAAAACCTATCACTACGACCACAGTTACAATAACAATCACCACAGAAACACTTCAATTACTAAATAGACAGAAAAACAACTGGCAACCATATTCATCATCATCATCATCACCGTTTTACGTCCGTTCTTCCACGCTAGCATGGGTTAGACGGGTTGTCCTGTTGTGTGCAGTGTCTGGTCGGCTGACCATGCCTTGCTCATACAGGAACTGATCTGGCTTGATTTCTACAGCTGGATGCCCTTCCTAACACCAACCTCATTTACAGTGAGTGCTGGGTGCTTTTTCGTGGCGCCTACACGTCCACTTTACAGTGTGGGCTGGGTGCTTTTTTGCCGTGGCACCTCCACGACCACCTTGCGGTGGGGGGTGTGGGGGCATATTGTTTATATGCTTCAGCATGTACCCATGGGAGGTCGGGTACTCTGTATTACTGCGTGACGCCAGAAGTCACGGTCGTGTGTCATTGTCTTTGAGAGGTGTAATTGGGTAAGGTCGGCTTTTATCACCTCATCCCAGGTCATCTTGGGTCTCCCCACTCCGCGGTTTCCATCAACTACTAGTGCTCTGTACCTTTTTATGCAGCTGTCATCCTTCATACGCATCACATGTCCATACCAGCGCAACCGCCTCTCCTGCACACAGCATTTGATTCCTCTTATGCTCAGTCTCTCTCTCAATTCATTTATGCTTTTACACAATAGTTTCTGGAATACATTGTTACACATTTCGAATGTATTTGGATTCTATTGATTATTTAACAATTACTTGAATCAATCAAGAATTGTTATCTGTTAAATGGCTTGTGAAGAAAGATCCTTCCAACTTTCATATCTCTAGGGAATAATTCCACCTCTAGCAACAATTTACTGTTCATAATTCTTTGCTGTGTTTAATTGTATGTGTATGTGTGTGTGTGTAAAAATGGCTGACTGAATGTGCATGTGTGTGTATTTTTTTTCTATTTATCTTCTATTTCTTACTATCTTCTGATGGACTAGTGTCCAAAACATTACGACTCTTTTTCTGCCTTTTCAACCATTAAACTAATATATTTCTTCAATGTACTGTATCGGTTGCATTGTTTACTTTTTACACGCACAAGCATGAAATTAGATGTAATGATGGTGATAGGTGTATTTTATCATGGCACCACTACTGTGTGAAGTAGTCAGTCTTAGGAAGGGCATCCAGCCATAAAAATCACGCCAGAATGGAACATATGAGCAGGATGCAGTCCTCTGAGCCCTGAATAAGTATTCCAGCCATATCCATTCTATCTTTATTTCAGACACTGTATATATAGGATTATCCAATGTGACTGTATTTCTTATGAAATACACCTTATTTCAATTAATCAACGAACAATTTTGATGTTTTTACTGAAATTGTTTTCATTACTAAGAGGGCAATTTAACTTATGGTTCTTACAATTTCATTGTTGGAATATTTTAATTTAAATAGGAACCGTTTAAAATGGATGGTTTTGTTTGATAGTACCAGAACTAATTTTAGTTGGGTGAGATAGTATGCTGCAGAGGGAGATTTAGCCTCTATTTTTAGCTGGACATGGTGAACAGTTATTTTCTTCATGTTCTCAACTGTTAAATCAACAGTAGTTTCTATTTTGTTAAAAATTTATTACTCCTAATCCTCTTATCTTTAATGAATTTATCTAAACTGACAGCTTTATAGAGTCAGGATCAGCATCTTCAGTTTAAGATTAAGATATTTATATAAAAGGGTATTTTTGTTTATATATATATATGTGTGGTTGACGGCTGAGAGAAAGTAGTACTCAATACTGAAGTAGAGTTTTAATATTCATATTATTAGGGCTAAATAGTGAGTTTTGTTACTCTGGAGTTTTGCTTGTTTATCACGGTCATCAGAACTAATATATATATATATAAGTTCATGTCATTAGGTTTTTAGTGTTTTTAATTATACATTCTCATTTGAAAATATTAATTAGCAACTTCACTGAATTTTCTTTCTTCATCTTTTTAAAAATACTTTTCTCTTAATTAATTGCTTGTCAACATAAATATATATATTTTGAAACTTCTCTAGAGTAAGACTTAATTTTTTTAATTTAAATGGTATTTCTTATGTTTCGGATTCTCCCAATTCTGGAAGAGAAAAGCTATATGTTTGTATGGTTTGTAGTTTAATATTTTATTTAGCAGAAGTTAGGATTATATTAAGATCTTTTAAACCTGTGGAGGGACAGGCTCTGCCAGGCTAAAATGACCAAGAAACGCCACTATGGCCCCACAACTCCATCAGGAGTTATGGGGCCATACCATATTTTATCAATTATGTCCAGTTTCTCCAAACTCATCCTTTGTTGCTTGTTTTTTTTATTTATTTATTCAAATAATTTTGAAAATAAAGATTTTGAGTGATTTAGTAACTTATTATTGCTCTAGTGATTGGAACATAACTTAAAGGTTCTTACATTAAACTATGGTGGAAGGTTTTTAGGCATAAGAAAGGGCACCCAGCCAGAAATCTAGGGTAGTATAAAAAAAGCAAAATTATTTTTAAAAGGACCAGTAATTGTGTTTGGTGGCCCTCTGAGCTTCATATATTTACTATTATAGATAGACTACAACAAAAGAAATAATGGTTTTAGAGTGATTTATCAGCATATATTTAACCATTTTGTTAACTTATTTCTAATAATAGATATGATCACTGTTTCACATGTTCCATGCTAGCATAGATTAGACAGATTGTCATGTTTTTTGACAGATTAGGTAAGTACGTCTTGCTCATATCTTCCATTCTTGGCTGGATACCTTTCCTAATACCAATCACTTTACAGTGTGTACTGGAAACATTTTCTTGAGGAGCCTTAAAGACTGGACTGAATGCTTATTATTATGGCACCAGCACTACTACTTTCCAGGGGGTGGGGTTGGGTCTATATACTAAAAAGTTGGAGGGATTTAGTAATATAACTAATTTTATCATTATTGATCTGGTGTTGGGAACATAACTTAAACAAAGGTTCTAATGTAAAATATTTAAAAATAAACAGCTATATATAATAGAACCAGTGGCAATTTCAGGCAGTATGGTATCAAATGGGTTCAGGGTATTTACTGTATATACTTGAATATAAGCCGACACCCTATTTTATGTCTGAGAAATAGGCAAAAATTCAAACCCCATTTATAAACTGAGGCAGTTAATTAGCACGTTCTGGTGTGGTTTTAAAATTCTCATGAGTACAAAATATATTTATCAAGTTTTAATATTTTGGTGTTTAAAATGTTTTAAGTGTCGTTTAAGAATATAGTTTTGTTTCACAACTCCATTATGTAATGATTTTCCTTTAAGTTTCAACCAGTTTACTTCTGGTCACTCATTGCTGGGAGTAGTTTGAAAGTAAGAGATCGAATAAGAAAGGTGGGGTGGCTGTTGTATCGGGTAATGCCTTTGCCATTTTGTCTGCGGCTGAGGCACCGTTGGGACTGGGGCGCAACGGCTATCTCTCTTCTCCCTTTCTTTCATTGCTTGATTCCTTTTTCTCTTTTGTCCCCTTTAATACTATTTTATTTTTGAATAAACAGCTTTGTCAAATAAAATGAAACGTCGGTGATTGTCAAACAATAAAAAACAACTTTGTATAGGGATTCATAGGAGAGAGAGAGAGCAAGGATATTTTAGTCCCTTATTTATGTAAAATATTGGCATTGAATACAAGTGGACCCCATTTTACCATGAAATTTTTTTTTTCATTTTTGTTTTGTCACATATTTCTTGGCTGATTTTCAAGTCTATACAATAAAAAAAAAAATCACTTTATGAAATTTAATTCATAAATCCTTTCTCAAACAGAAAAAAATCCTTATTTTATAATTTATTTAGTAAACAGAAAACAAAGAAGCTATCAGTCTAATATTAGGTAGCTTCATGTATTGTTTTATTTTCTTTCATGTAATTTATTCCTTTTGATATTTTCCAGAATATATTTCATTATATAAAAACAATGATGATAGCAATGTATAAAACTATAAAAAAGATCAACTCGTGTGTGACTTGTAACATAAGCTTGTGTATTAATTAGATCAATAAATGGTTCATAGAATACTTGGCTTTAGGGGAAGAACATGTATTGGCAAATGATTTTTTTTTTTCTACTTAGAATGATTTTGTATAATTTCTTTTCTGTTTAATTCTGAGCGACAAGAGATGTAGAAGCCAATTTTCTTTTGTTTTCTACGTATTTTATTTCACTAATAAGTGTTACTAGAGTATTTTTCTTTACACATTTGTCCTGTTTTTTATTACTGTATTATGGTTTCTTTTTATTCTTTCCTCTCTTCCTGCTAGGTCTTCCATACACGCTAGTTTTACTTCCACGTTTTATTCGTTCTATTTAAATGTTGCAATTCAACACGGTGCAATCTTAATATGTAATTTCATACCTAACCTACTTCTACACCTCATTTATTTATTTATTTATTTATCATCCTTATCATTATCATCATCTTTATTATTAATATTATTATTATTCAGGGTTTGCATAGTGCAATCTTAAAACATCCAACTTTGTTGGATTTTATTAATTCATCTTCAGTTTGTAATTTACTGATAGATTTATGCCCACATGTTAGCTTGCAGGCTTTTTTTTTTCTCCTTAACAGAACATGTCAGAACTTCAACAGATATGTTTAATTGGATATTTGCTATTAAATTTGTGAATGTGTGAGTGTGTTGAATGATATGTGAACTTTTGTCAGGTTCGTAAAATAAGCATGTAGGAACATCCTTATTATTGATTTTATTTGTAACTATTCATAATAAGGCATATATTAAGGTATTTCACTTATGGATGCACACATATATATACACACACACACGCATACTCATATATACACACACATACACATATACTAACACAATACTATTTTATGACGTTTCCTTTCATAAATTAACCCTCTTTTTTTTTTTAGAAGTGAAGACTAATAATTTTCAATAAAGGCTGTCATGTAATGGATAGATATCTCTTAACCCTTTGGTTTCTAACCCAGCCAACACTAGCTCTGGTTCTATGAAATAAAACCATCTATTTTAACCCTTTAGTTACTAACCCAGCCAAAACTAGCTCTGGTTCTATGAAATAAAACCACCTATTTTAACCCTTTAGTTACTAACCCAGCCAAAACTAGCTCTGGTTCTATGAAATAAAACCACCTATTTTAAAGGTTTCCAATTTTAACCAAAATCTTCCAACATAATTTTATATTATAACCTTACATTGTTATTACCTTAGTAATGAAATAATTAATAATTTGAGTAAATCCCTCAAAATTCTTCATCAATGAATTAAAATAGTGTATTTCATTAGAAATGCAGTCCTGAAAGGGTTAAGGTACTTCACATATGGATGCTCACACATTAGATGTCTCAATAAAGAACTATCATATGTTATACCAACCCTCAGTAAAGAACTATCATATGTAATAGATGTATTTTAATCCATAACTTTATTATATTTCTTGTTTGTGTATTTTTAGTTTAAATTTCAACTGATGTAGATAAAATAAAATAGGGTTTTGAAATTAGGAATTATAACTAGTTCTAAAGTCATCATTAGCACCTGAAAAAGATCCAAAGTATCAGGTATTTTGGTTTGCTTTTGATTAGGCAATTTGTATTTCTCTTTTAATGGTTTCCATGCATATAATTAGATAGATATCTTATAATCTCTTTTAGGTAAATTGCCACCTTCTGCTGTGACATAGTCAAAAGTCTATAGAGAGATGATGTTTGTCAGACTGACATGTCTTTTGATGCACTAAATAACTCCAAAATCTTTAATGGTGTCCCCTCAAATCAAAGTCTTATGTAACATCAATTCAATTTACTACTGGAAACTATTTTATCGACTTCACAAAATAAACCTTAACTGCTGAGTTCAGATGTTGATCTTGTTAATTTTGCAATGATGTTTAGAAAAAAAAAAAAGGTAAATCAGGAAACTATCACTTAAAAAGATAAAAGAGAAAGCAAAACAGCATAAAATTTGCTGTATTAAGGCTTTGCTGTTATCAAGATTCTATAATCTTGTTTTCAACAGAGACCATTTGTGATAATGGCAGAAAAAAGTGTATGTAGATTAATGATGAAGTTACTTGAGGCGTCTCAGCTGAGATCCTGATTTATAATTATTACTTGTATTTTGAAAAAAACTAATTTGGTGATCATTGAGTAAAGGTAGCTTCCACCTCCAAATTTCTTTTCCTTTTTTTGTAAGGACAAAATAGAAATTAGCATGATTCCATGGCAGTAGTTGGGATACCTTTAAAAAACATTTCTCAATCTTAGAATTGCTATTTATTTTATTCTCTCTCATTGATGTTTTCATTTTTCCTATCTTATTTGCCTGCAGTAGGTGTAGGAAAATGATGTTTGCTGTTGATGTAAAGCAGAAAACATATTTTGTAAAATAACACTTTAAATAAATAAAACATAAACTAAAATAACATCTATTTTATTTTTCTTTAAATTTTGTCTTCTATCTTATGTTAGTTGAACAAAAAGCAGAAGAAAACTTTAGTGTACAAAATAACATTTTTTTTTCCCCTCTCTCTTACTGTTTAATTTATTTGGTTTATTTTGATTCTGTAGGTCACTTAAATTTTATTTATTTTAACTCTGCCAAACTATTTCTATTAATGTTTTATATCGTCTATATACAATGTCAGCGATATGGCACAAACTGTTAAAATTCCACACTATATTCCTTAGAGAATTTAGTATAGAACTTTATCCATTTGTAATTATGGGTTTTATATTGAATAATAATAATAATATTCAATTCATTTGCAAGCAAACAACCTCATTATGCTATGTTTTGTTTTTGATGACCATTGTCATCCATTTGCTTGCAAATGAATCAAATATTATTATTATTATAGTAGTGTTTTTGCTCCGTGAACATAAATAAATAATATATATGTATATATAAACAGCATTGTACAAAAGCTTTAAAATTATCTTTATATTTTCTAAGCTTTGCTTTCTCTAAAAAACAGAGGTTAGTGGCTTTAAAATGATTAAATAGGTTTGGCATCTTAAAGTTTAAAAACTTTGCTTCAAACTACAGTTTAATACCCACAACAGGATACATTCTGATAATTCAGTGCCAGCAGCCCAAATCAATACCCTCTTGTTTAGTGTCTTTCAGGTCAATTTCTAAAAGAATATAATACCTTATATAGTATTAGATTCTTTATGAAGCTTTGATGTGTAGAATATTTGAAGTTCAGTTGGAAAATACTTCACTGTTGAAATATATCTCTGTAAAGTTTAATGGTGATAAGAGAGAGAGAGATTACAGATTGTAAAATGAAAACCTTTGCTTCATTTGCTCTAGCTTTAGCATACATAATATTACCACACCTTTATGTTGTTGCCATCTTGATAATTGTAGCCAGACATCTTTCTAACTAATGTAACACATCTGGTAGACGTTGAATACATGGATGGTTGATAACTATTGATTGTAATATCATACTTCTCTTATAGTTTGGCTTTTTTTTAAATTTTTCTCTTTGGCCTAAACAACATACTGCCTTAACCCTTTCATGACTACATTTCTAATGAAATACTCTGATTTAATTGATTAATGAAGAATTTTGACGGATTTATTAAAATTATTAATTATTTCATTACTAAGATAATAACTTAATGTAAAGTTCTTATATAAAATTATGTTGGAAGATTTTAATATAAATTGGAAACCTTTAAAATGGATGGTTTTATTTCATAGAACCAGAGCCGGTTTTGGTTGGGTTGGTAACTAAAAGGTTAATGTAGGTGGTTTTGTTTCATAGAACTAGAGCTGGTTTTGACCAGCTTGGTAACTAAAGGGTTAATTGTGCAATGCAAATAATTGTTGGTGATTTTTGCCTCTTTATTTTCTTTAACTGAAATTGGTGTTTGAACATTAATTTCTGAGGTGTAAGTTCTTTGCTCAATTGTTTCCGTCTTGGTTTTTCACATATTTATTTGTTTGTGTTATAAAACCATGCAATGATTCTTATTTTCCCAAAGTAGCAATAATAGTAAAATATGAGAAACCACTGTTACACTGGATTATTTTAGTTCTATATATTTCAGAAAGTATTCCTTTTATTTATTTAGTATGTAGTGAATGAATATACTTTGTTCAGTTGAATTTGCTTTAAGTGATGCACTTTCTCACAGAATAAGATCCATCCAATAAAAACTTGTTCTAGCAGAACACTTAGACTACTTATATACTTTAAGTAGCAAGCTCTTATATCTCATACTTCTCAATGAGTAGCTCACTTCTTAGAAGTTTTAAAATTTCTGAAAAATATATTTGGTTAAAGTTTTAAAGAAAATCTTTTCCTCCTTTTTATAAATTTATTTTTATAAATTTATTTTCATGTATTAGTTTTTTTATTTTTTATATTGTTGGATTTGTGAAAATATTTCTTATAATTTTGTTTCTCTTTCTCGGTTGTAAACAAATTGGGCCGAGATTCTTCCCCACTTGTGAATATTGTAGTATTTCTGAGTAATTTGTATGTTTACTGCTCGGGGTGTAAATGATTGAAATAGACAGAACAAAAAACGAAAAATATATTTTATTTCACATTTATGAAAAAATATATTTTTCCATGTAGAATAGTGAAAGTTATTTTAATTTTCACCACTTTATCCATGATCAGAGAATTGAGTTTTAAATCCATAAATGTGGATATCTATTCATATAATTTACAGCATGTAATTTATGTATGTTCATCTCCCTTAACCCTTTAGCATTTAAACCGGCCATATCTGGCCTGAATTCTCTCACCTCTTTCTGTTAAACTGGCCATAACTAGCCACTCATATTGATGTTAAGGTATTGTTCTCAAAGTAAATAATATCAAAATCTCATAGATTCGATTTATGTGAGATAATTATGTAAGATAATCGAAAGGTTGTGAGTTCAATTCTCAGACCCGGTGATGTGTTGTTTCCTTGAGCAAGACACTTTATTTCACATTGCTCCAGTTTACTCAGCTGTAGAAATGAGATGATAGGGACCCCAGTCCCTATCATTCCACTGCAAAGTGGTCGTGGAGGTGCCACGGCATAAAAGCACCCAGCACTCACTGTAAATGAGGTTGGTGTTAGGAAGGGCATCCAGCTGTAGAAATCAAGCCAGAATCAGTTCCCGTCCCACCCTTGCAAGCAGGGAAAAAGCGGGCGTAAAATGAAAATGAAATGAAAAACCTTTACTGTGAAAATACAATAGTATATATAGAGTAATGTAAATGCTAAAGGGTTAAAACATAAAAATGACATAGTTTTATTGTGAATGCTTATAATATCTGTAGGAAAATAAATATTTTATTTCTGAATTTAAAACAATGTCTCTAATCTTTATTGTCATAGTGTTTGGTCATGAGCACTACAATAAATCAGTTTAGCTAAATGCTGCCATAGTAACTTACATTATTTATTCTGTTTCATATATTTATTCTTATTTAGACACTCATTCATATATTTAACCCTTTAGCATTTACATTACTCTCTATATATACTATTGCATTTTTGTGTTAAAGTTTGAGATTTTGATGTTATTTGAGAAAAATACCTTAACATCAGTATGAGTAGCCAGTTACGGCCGGTTTGAACAGAAATAGGTGAAATTTTTTTATTACATACATATCTTGTGGTTGTTTAGGTGATGTACATGCACTCTGATAAAAGCCCAGCTCGGCTTGAAAACCAGTTAAAGGTGTTTATATCATGTTTTTCAATTTACAGGGAAATATTTGGATTGTTTAAATGTCTATATACTAAAAATGTGTAAATCTCTTCTCACATTTACTCAGTTTTGATTTCTTCTATTCTGTATATCATATATACTTTGGCTGCTTAGTGCACAACTTAATGTATTACCTGAAGTATACAACTAAGATTGTCTGGCATATGACCGGTCATACTCTAATAATAGATATAGTTATCAGAATGTTTTAATACATCATTGGATATAAAAAAACAAATTACTTCTATATTTTATGTTTTTGATGACAGTCAGACTCCACTTGAGCTTTAATCACATTTCCCCATATTTTCTCAATTAATCATTTATCTACAACCCTTCTTGAAATGAACTTAACCACTTAAGTGATCTTTGTTTCAAATAATTGTTTCTACTTTAGGCACAAGGCCAGCAATTACCCAGTACATTACTGGTACTTTATTTTATCGACCCCGTAAGGATGAAAGGCAAAGTACTGTAAAGAGACATAACTATGCTAGAAAGCATGGCATCCAACCATCTACCGATACTGCCAATGTTTCAAATAATATCTGCTTTTTCTATAGCCCAATGTCCTTTATGACACCAACCCATACTTTTCAGTACGGTAGAGATTCACTGGCTTAAACCTTTAGTTACCAACTATGATTCTAGTTCTATGAATAAAACCACCCATTTTAAAGGTTTCCAATTTCAATTAAAATCTTCCAACATAATTTTATATCAGAACCTTACAGTAAGTTACTATCTTAGTAATGAAATGATTAATAATTTTAGTTAATCCCTCAAAAATTTTCATTAACTGGTTGTGAAACAAACTCCTTAACCATCCAGCCATGCTTATTAAGTTAGTGCTAACATAGTTAATGCTGGGAGTATTAATAAGTCAATTTGAAATAATTATGTGTTTGAGAAAAAAAAATGAAATTAGTCACTGATTAATATTAATTTCATTATTTTGAAAAAAGCCAGAGAGATAGGTTCCAGTTTTATTATGATTTCTTCAGCTAAACATAGACTTCACTGTGTTTGCTGAATCAGTAATTGAAGAATCATTAAACATATTGTACATTGATACTTTTGATTTATCCCAGATGGCTGAAATAGGACAGGGAAAATTAGTTCTTTTGAATCTGATGGCAGCAACATTTATGGTTATTCTAAATGTCCTACAAACTTTCGGCTACTCTGTTTAAATGGGTTTACGTAATAATTGTTTCTAATTTAAGCACAAGGACAGCAATTTGGGGGGAGGGGAAGTCAATTAAATTGACCCCAGTGCATTACTGGTACTTTATTTTATCGACCCTGTAAGGATGAAAGGCAAAGTTAACCTCGACGGGATTTGAACTCAGACCATAAAGGGCCGTAACTCTTTGTTGCAAAGCATGGTGTCCAACCCTCAACCGATACTGCTAAGCCACCGCCCTCATAAATAAGTAAAATAGAAAGTAGAATAATAGAAACAGAACAGAACAAGATAACTGAGTTTCATTGTGAACATCTGTTCTTTGGAATTAGACATTTCACAATTTCAATATATGTTGATTGCAGCAGGCAGTGTTTACAAACTCTGGAACTTCCTCTATATTGCTTCCTTATTCTTCATTTGTTAAACATTTTTTTCAATTTCTCTTTATTTGAACAACGTGATTATGTTGCTTTGGAATATTTTCTTCCTTTTAATTAGTATCCAACCCACTCTATCTTAAAGTAGCTACACTGTAAATAAAAACAATATATATATTATATATATTGTTTTTATTTACACTTTCTCTAGCAAATACATCATTAACTAGAATATTCTATCTGGATTATGTGTGTGTGTGTATATATATATATATGACTGTATGATGCGTGTATCCGAACAACGATGTTGCATGGTAGTGAGACCTGGGCGCTGAAGGTGGAAGACTTACGTAGATTAGAGAGAAACGAAGCCTGCATGCTCCGATGGATGTGTAACAGTAATATACGTGAACGACAAAGCATAAATGAATTGAGAGAGAGACTAAGCATAAGAGGAATCAAATGCTGTGTGCAGGAGAGGCGGTTGCGCTGGTATGGACATGTGATGCGTATGAAGGATGACAGCTGCATAAAAAGGTGCAGAGCATTAGAAGTCGATGGAAACCGCGGAGTGGGGAGACCCAAGATGACCTGGGATGAGGTGATAAAAGCCGACCTTACCCAATTACACCTCTCAAAGGTGATGACACACGACCGTGACCTCTGGCGTCACGCAGTAATACAGAGTACCCGACCTCCCATGGGTACAAGCTGAAGCATATAGACAATATGCCCCCACACCCCCCACCGCAAGATGGTCGTGGAGGTGCCACGGCAAAAAAGCACCCAGCCCACACTGTAAAGTGGACGTGTAGGCGCCACGAAAAAGTATCCAGCTCTCACTGTAAATGAGGTTGGTATTAGGAAGGGCATCCAGCTGTAGAAATCAAGCCAAATCAGTTCCTGTATGAGCAAGACAAGGTCAGCCGACCAGACACTGTCCACAACAGGACAACCCGTCTAACCCATGCTAGCGTGGAAGAACGGACGTAAAACGATGATGATGATATATAAAGAGAGATAGGTAAAATCCAGACTGTGGTGTCAAATGGTTTCGGCTTGTATGTTGCACAAGCTGAAACCACTTGGTGCCACAGTCAATATTTTACCTAGTTCTGTACCCACTCTTCATCTCACCATTCTTTGACATAAACACAATAGAATGTGACAGTATTATTGATTATTGATATTTGTTTTGTTTGTTCAGTCTTATTCTTTGTTTGAAGAGGTAGTGGGTTTTTTATGACATGTCTACATCCCAGTTTCAAGTTGTAGCAACTGGTACATTTGGTTGTTTTAAGATGTAGTGGTTTTATTATGACATGTCTGCATCCCAGTTTCAAGTTGTAGCAACTGGTACATTTGGTTGTTTTAAGATGTAGTGGTTTTATTATGACATATCTGCATCCCAGTTTCAAGTTGTAGCAACTGGTACATTTGGTTGTTTTAAGATGTAGTGGTTTTATTATGACATATCTGCATCCCAGTTTCAAGTTGTAGCAACTGGTACATTTGGTTGTTTTAAGATGTAGTGGTTTTATTATGACATGTCTGCATCCCAGTTTCAAGTTGTAGCAACTGGTACATTTGGTTGTTTTAAGATGTAGTGGTTTTATTATGACATATCTGCATCCCAGTTTCAAGTTGTAGCAACTGGTACATTTGGTTGTTTTAAGATGTAGTGGTTTTATTATGACATATCTGCATCCCAGTTTCAAGTTGTAGCAACTGGTACATTTGGTTGTTTTAAGATGTAGTGGTTTTATTATGACATATCTGCATCCCAGTTTCAAGTTGTAGCAACTGGTACATTTGGTTGTTTTAAGATGTAGTGGTTTTATTATGACATATCTGCATCCCAGTTTCAAGTTGTAGCAACTGGTACATTTGGTTGTTTTAAGATGTAGTGGTTTTATTATGACATATCTGCATCCCAGTTTCAAGTTGTAGCAACTGGTACATTTGGTTGTTTTAAGATGTAGTGGTTTTATTATGACATGTCTGCATCCCAGTTTCAAGTTGTAGCAACTGGTACATTTGGTTGTTTTAAGATTTAGAGAGGGGGAGATCATCTGAGTAACAACTCTTATCAGTTTTCAGTGGAAAAATATGCTTAAATTTTCTTATTGTTTTGTCATATCTTTCTATATAATTATCAAGGTAGCAAATTGGCAGAGCTGTTATGCATTGGATTAAAATATAACTTGGCTCTGAGTTCAAATCCTGCCATGGTCAACTTGACCTCCCATTCTTTTGAGGTTGATGAGGAACCAGCCCAGTACTGGGGTTGGTTCTTCCTTTCTCTCTCTTTATCACTTTTACATTTGTTTCTCTGGAAATAATCAGCTGAGCTCTGATCTGGACAAAGCTCTGCTAGTTTTAAAATGTCCAAGGCTTGCTGTGTATCAGGATGGCACTCCTACTATGGGTGTTCATTTTTTTACCATTTTTTAAAAATCTTTAATTATAGACATTGTTTTATAACTGGACATTGCTCTGATTGTTAGGATTTTTTCTGTATTTAGATTACAGATTTGTGTTGTGTAGAGTAAAATCTCTTACATGAGCAAAAATACTAATTACAATATGTGAACACATCGTTGTCATTGTTTCTCTGTCATTAAATTCACCATTGTTTAGCAGAAAGTATTTTGTTGTGCCATAAGTTATTCTAGATCTCAAGTTTTTAGTGAAGCAGTTCCCAACTTGAGGCCCACAAAAGTAAAGTAGGGTGGGTGGGGCCTGGAGGAAAATTTCAAGTATTTTGTTAAAAATATCCTATGAACACACAGTTGAATAGCCATTCTTTTCTCAACATTTCTTTCAATTGTTACTCTTGTCATATAACATAGGGACTCATTGTAACCAGTAGGGTAAATGGGAAAATTAATTTAACTAAAAGGAGGCTTTGGTAGTGAAACATTTTGGAATAACAAAACTCTTAAATTCTAGAGCCACTCTGCTCATATGATAGAGATTTATAATTGGAGTAAAGTGTGCTTGTTAGTGAAATGTGAACTATTAACCTTTGAGTCATTGTTATGACATCCCAACGACTTCACCTGCCATTGTGGCTCAGATTTGGCTTTCTTGAAATTTTCATTTCTCTCTATTTATTTTCGAATTCATTTGAAATAATCAAGAATTTGGAAAGGTTTAGTAATATAACTTTTTATTATTAAGCTGGTGAGGTCTGTGGATTGGTAGAATTGTCAGTATGCTTCATGAAGTGCATTGTACATTACAGCCCTCTACATTCTGGTTTCAAATCCCACTAACGTTAACTTTGCCTTTCATCTTTCCAAGGTTGTTAAAATATCAAATACTGGGTCAATTTAGCTGACTTACCCAAAATTTCTGACCTTGTGCCTATGTTAGGCAGCGTTTCAAACATAATTTAACATAATTATGATGGAAGGTTTTCTACATAAACATAAGCAGTTAAAAATAATCAGTTTTGTATCAGAGAACTATGGGGTAGTTTCAGGCACCTAGTAACACACACACACACACACACACACACACACACACACACACACACACACACACACACACACACACACACACACACACACACACACACACACACACACACACACACACACAGATAGTTTCCAAACATTATTCAGAAGCAGAAAAGTATATTTGATTCTTTATTTAACATATCGTTACATTGTAGATTTCTCTTTCAAATTAGTCCAATATTATTCTTTGCTATTATTGATCTCCAATTAATGTTTGCACTTGTTTTAATTTCATACTGACCTTGTTGAAAACTTGGCTTCTTATGTGTCATTATATCCTCTTTCAATTAGAGATGAAATTGGAATAACTAGCAACTTGAATGTCACTTTAAGATTGCCTCCACCACATCACCTCCACCCACCGCCACCACATCACCTCCACCCCACCACCACAACCACCTTATAATTTAGTTCAATGGATTTTTGTGCTAAAATGTTTCTGTTCCTAATTTACGATCTGGACCTCCCCCATAACTGACACACACACACACACACACTTGTATAATCTGGACCCCCCCCCCCCCCCCCATATGCAGATACACACACATAAATATACAAATAAAATTGTGTTTTTTAATTCAAATTTTAACGTAGAAATTCATTTGAAATGTTGTCATTTTAAAATTGGAATATTTAGTTTCCTTGTGTTATTTTTTAAAAAGCCAGCATACATTATTGGCAATTCTAATGGTAAATTGAACCATAACATTAACATTCTATTCTCTAATGCATAATGGACATTTTATTTGTCTTGTATTTTATAAAAAAAAATTAATGGTAAAAGACAAGGTGAAGTCATTGATTAGGGGCTATAATTAAGGTTAATGTAAATGTGATATATAGCCAATGGTTACTGGAAATTTTAAAATTTCCTTCAATTTCATTTCAGAGGTGTGGTGAGAGTGGATGAATTGTAATTATAAAATAGAAGAGGGAAATATAATTAAAATTATGTATGTGTGTATATATATATATATATATATATACATATATATATATGCGCACGCGCGCGCACACACACCACACACCACACACCACACCACACACACACACACACACACACACACACACACACACACACACACTTCTACTGTGAATGTCCAAATAAACTACCATAAAAAAATTGGTTTAATTAGTTGTGCTTTGTGTGTCTTGAAATATGAGTTGGCTGTCAGTCAAATTATATCTATCTATCTATCTATCTATCTATATATATATATATATATATATATATATATATATACCACATTTACATTCAAATGTATGCACATACATATATTCAATGAATTATTCAAGTTTTAGTAGTAAATTCTCTAAATTATGGATTGTAAAATGTAAGAAAAAGAAAAAAACATGTTCTTATAATTATGAAGACAAATTGGTTGAATGCTTTCATTGATGTTACATTAATTTCAGAAGGTGTATGGAATGCAAATGGTTGCTTGTTGCATTAAAAATGGCTTTGAACAAGCAGCTATGTTTGGATATTGGAAAATGATTTTTAACTCCATGATGTAAGTTTATTATAATCATGCTAAGAAAAGAGGTAGTGGATAGCAATATGATTGGTAAAAATATACTAGTATGTTTGGAAGGTCTTCTCAGTTGTGTGAAAGACATGTCAACTTACCAAGTGTTGGTGATCTTCGTGATAAATACACCCAATAAACTCTGTAAAGTGGCTGGTAACAGGAAAGGCATCCATCCATAGAAAACCCGACAAAAGGTTAAGAGGACTCTTAAGCTGTATCAAAGACATGACAACCTCCCCAGTGCTGGTGCGATGATAAAATGGCACTCAGTAGTGCATGGGAATGTATGTAAGCTAGATGTATCGTCTGCCAATCTGAGAGGTCAATAGCTCTGCTTGGATACTGAGTTGGTCAGTGAAGACCTATCCAACCCATGGAACATTGTGGAAAAATGGATGTTAAACAGTGATGAGAAGGATTAACAGTACATGTAGAATGAAATAGCTCACATAACTAAATCACTCTGGCTTTATTTAGGACTGTATTTTATAGTTTCAAAAGAAAATTGCTTTTTGCATCATCCAAATAGAGGATAACTATTTGTTGAAAATTAGATATCTATAGATTTTTAAAAATAAATAATTTCTTTTCTTTTTCAATATTATTCTTGTCGCAACTGATTACCTCTAAAAGGATTGTAGTTTCTGACAGAAATTTATCATCAAATACTGAAGTGGATAATATTCTGATTTATGGTTATTTTATAGCCTACCCTCTTCTTATGTGTAGGAGAAAAATCCTTTCAATTGCATCTGATAATGACTTCACAACTGTTCTTCATAGTAAATATTTTCTCTTCCTTATCAGAGATAACTGATTCATTATATAGAGCTGTTACTCTCAAAATATCAGTTAACTACCACTACTCCTATCATTGGTTTTCATATTTCCTGTATTACTTCCTGATTTTTAACTTTATTTTTGCTTAGAAAAGTTTGTTCTACTTTGATTACATCAACTGGGTCAGCAACTGACAAAGATTTTACTTTGTAAATTGTACAGTTGGCATAGTAACAGAACACTAGATTAAGAACTTTATGGCACAACATTCAGAACTTCACAATGAATATGAAGTTAACCTTGTAGTTCTGGGGTCTGTAAATTATGTGCTAGTAGAATATTTGGTTTGAGGGCCAGAATTTAATGAGGTAATAACATTCACTTAACTCTTTACTTGAAATCAATGATAGAAAAAGTTGTTGATTGCCTCTAGCCAAGGCCAGCCACATTTTTATATTATATGAAAGTGTGTGAATATGTATGAAATTATATGAATTAGCAGCTAAGATTTTCAATGTAAAGTAATAGCCATTATATAAGAACTAATTTGATACAGAAAAAACAGCACGTCCAGGATTGTCATCATGACTATTAACAGGAATCGAAAATAGTTTTTATTTGTATTAGAGTTGAGACTTGCATTGTCATCAGCATCATCATCATCGACATCACTGTTATCACCACCACCACCACCATCACAATTTTATGTTTTCTATGCTGGCATGGTTCAAATAAGTCCATACCCAGTTATGATCTTCCTAGACAGGTTGGATGACTACATCTTACCTGTGTATTCCAGTCTACCTTAGTTTCTATGGTTGGATGACTCTTCCTAACACCAACAACTTCTCAGTGCCCCCGGTGTAATTCTATTGTGGTAGCAGCACTTGAAGATTAGTATGTCCTCAGCATGACTAAAGACTTCTTTTGAATCTATGTTAGCTCTAATTGCCAACCGTTTTACAGACTGTACTGGGTGCATTTTATCGAAATACGACTACTAGAGAGAGAGAGAAAGAGAGAGAGAGAGAGAGAGATTGCCTTGACCCTTGCAAGAACAGAGAGTTCTATCTATTCTGTGTTGCTTCCATTCTTTCAAGCAAAGGTAACAGAGAAGGTGACTAGATGAAACTAATGACTAAATATGTGAAAGGAGTGAGAGAATGGTGGGTGAGGGAGACTGTGAAACAGTGAGAGGACAGTGGTAGGTGAGGGAGATAGCTATAGCTACATTATGGTCGATGGTTAGGAGATTGAATAGAATGTGGAGGCAGCCTGATGAGATAGTAATATAGATGAGTAAAGGTAGAAGAGAATGAGTGATGTGTAACAAGATGGAAGATAAGTGGTAAAGGTTACAGCAAACCCAAGAAATCTCTGTAGAATAAATATTGATTTCTAACATTGGCACAAGGCTCCCAATTTGGTAAGGAAAGTGCAAACAAATGCCAGTATTTGATTTGTAATAATCTTATTAACTTTAAAAACATGAAAGGCGGAAGTGGTCTAAAATATAAAGGGACATGACTAAATATAGTAAGGGATTTTGTTTGGCGTTGTACTGATTCTAAAATCTGTAAATATCAGTATAAAATTGTTGCTAAATTAATAAAGATATTAATTTAGTGTATCTTCTGAACATTGATTTTGTATTTTCTCTTTTCAAAACTGAAGGCCATAAATAAAAAAATAAACCCTTGTATTATATTGCCAATGCATATTGATTTTTGAAGAAAGAAAGAGAAAGAGAGAAAAGGTCAAGTGAGCTATGGTTGGATTTGATCACATGTGGTACTAATATATATGCAGTCAAGCATGCCTCAGCTTCTATACTCCATACAATATTGATTTATCTTATCTTAGACACAAAGAGGTTGTGTGACATTCATACTTAGCTGTTAGGATTACTTGGCAGATCATTTGGGAATGTTACCTGAGATATTGTCATTCTATTCAGGGTTAGATATTTCACAACTTCTTAATACCACGAAACCAGAACAAATAACTGAGAAAAAATACCCAGGGGTGTCTGTTGCATGAAAAACAGGTAGTAAAGGGGGTGCTATCATACTTAAAGAAAATTTATTTAATTTAAATTCATAGTAAAAAAAAACAAAACAACTGGTAATTATTTTAGTAAGAAAGGCTGAGGTGTCAAATTCCAGAATTCAAATTAAATGTAGAATGCAGTGGTGAATAAGTTGGTCTTCAGGAATATAACAACAAATCCAGACACATTTCAGTCTTATTAGAACTCATCAGCAAAGCATAATATAATCATTAGTGTAGATCTTAAATGACTTGAGAAATATGTAAGATTTTCGTGAATGAACACTGCAATGTGATATAACTTAAAAGAATATTGAGGGGGAAAATATCTAGGTATTCCTTGAAAGACAAAGTCTGACCTAACCAGAATTCACTGCCTGATCTCATGATTCTCATAGGACTTTAGAAATATGTAGTTATTTACTTGGGCATTAGCAGTGCAAATGAAGTGAAATATTTATGATATGAAATGAAACTCTTTCAGTGACATCTCCCACCTGGAATTTTAATTCTTGTTTTGTCACTTGTTACTCCATGTTGTATCAATATCATCTTCCTTACAATCCTGTTATAGCCATCCTCCTTCTTAATCCCCTCCTCATAGCATAGAACAGGCTTTTCAGTAGAGTAAATAAACAACAACCTTTCTAGTGCTGATGCCATGGAAAACACACCCAGTAAACCATGTAAGGTAGTTGGGAATAGGAAGGATATCCAGTCGTAGAAAGCATGTAAAAAAAAAAAGGGCCAAGAGCACAACTTATATATATATATATATGTAGACTCCGAATAAAATCAGGAGTAACCAGTTAAAAAAGGTACTCAATACATTAGTAGAGTGAATGATTATGAAAAGAGGATAATAGCTCTGAAATATGCCATAATACACTGGGTAAAACTACTTTGTTTTGCTTTATTTACCATCATTTTCCCCTCGTATTACCACATTGTACCGACTAAAAAAACTTATCGTCATTTACTATATATCTCACAATGCTTTGTATTAACTACACCACACACACATATATATATATATATATATATATATATATATATATATATATACATATATATATATATATATATATATATATGTGTGTGTGTGTACATAAACATATAAAGATTTTGAGGGTATTTCAAAAATATACTCACCACCATAGGCGCTGAGCTGGCCAGCCGCAGATGTGAGCCTCTCGAGCTGGAATGGCTTTTCCAGCACGTCTCCTTTGCCGTCCTCTGGGGAAACGCCTTCTCCATTCTGACCGCCAGGGTTGTGGGGAGGCCACCAATATGATTGACTGACTTGTCATTTTATCAGTCAGATGTTTTTAGACATCACCCAGTTAAATATTTCATTTATGTGAGTGAATTGATCCGAATTATTACTGGTGTTTCCTTCAACTCTGAGGTATGAAAGGTAAAGCCAAATTGTGTTCTCACATCTGCCTGGAACCTGTTGTCACACTTGAAGGTGAAATTCAAATTGTTTTTCATTCACTAATGTGATGATATGGATGATGTGTCTATAGTTTTTTCTGACGATCCTAGACTTGAGAATTTAGTTTAATAAGTGTTGTTGGTATGAGTTGTGTTCAGTTTGAACTGTTAGGGAAGCCATAAGCAAATAGGGAATTCCATAGACCCTGTTCTGGGAATAAGAATTGGGCTGATTACTTGTTATAGGATTTCAGTGACGGTCATGTTGGTGACATAACAAAAAGCACCCAGCACACTCTGTAAATGTGGTTGGCGTTAGGAAGGGCATCTGGCCATAGAAACCAAGTCAAAATAAGTTCTGTGTGAGCAAAACACGGTCCTCCGACCTAGCATATCTCACAACGGGACAAATCGTCTAACCCATGCTAACTTGGAAAATGGACATTAAACGGTGATGATGATGATGAAAAATGGTTTATATGAAAATTGAACCTGTGTAGAATGAATGCAGTGAGGGAACCCACAGCCCCTGGTTTCATAGTTTTTATGTAACTTTGATCAACCCTAATTGAACATATCCATTTGTTATATTGTTTTCAGAATAGCATTCTTCAATATTTACTTTTTAAGATTTATGGTGTAGTTTGAGGGAGAATTAACTACTATTTCATGTAGGTTGATGACTGTATAGAGACCGAATAGTTGAGTCAAGCTTGTAGTTAAAAATACACAGGAATTATGCCGCCTACTACAACATATTTGGCCAGTAGTGATTATCTGAACAACACTAAAGGAAGTCTCTATGTAATCATTCAATCTGCTAGAAATAGCAGTTAGATATCTCTCAAATTACAACTTACTGTTTTAAAAAAGAGGAAAGAGAGGACATATTGGACAATGCAGATCTAGTTGTAAACAAGAATGTGATGGTCATGACTTGAAACACAAGCCTGGTTAATGAAGGTTAACCTGGGGCTAAACAGTGACAAGCAGTTCGGTTAGTCATTGAAATATATGAACATGTCACAAATGATAGGAGGATGGTTGGAATAAGCAGTGGGCTTGGAAAATCAGTAATTTTTCTAGGTTGTCTCTGTTGATTTTTTTGTAAAAACCAAAATTAGTCGTTTAGTTTACATATTGAGACCACCAACCTATCTTATTTATTTTATGACATATGGGATTTCTAGTCATGTACTGTTTTTTGTCATGTATACTGTTTTATAATTATTTGAGACTGGAGAGTACACAGTTTTTGGGGGGTTCAGTCAACTCAGTATACCTGTATATGTTAATACAGTTTTTGAATATATTTCACTCCTGGTTCAGTCAACTCAATATGCCTGTATATGTTAATACAGTTTCTGAATATATTTCACTAATTATATTTATTATGCTCCAAACTTAACATATGAACTCTCAAAGATGATTATATAAAATCTATTCTGTTTGTATTCTCTTTGATATTGATCAGTTGTGGTCATTAAGTACAGTGAAGTATGCTATTTAGTATTTATATTTTCATCACTTTCTATTGTGTCCTATTAACTTTTCTCTTTCTACTGATTTTTCATTTATTCTATTTTACAAAATGCAAGTATGATGTTTTATTTATGTACTTCTATTATTTCTAATCTTATTAACTTGTATTTTTACTTCTTAATGTAGTTTGATGCCAAAAGTTTTCTTTTCTATGAGAACAGTTTTCCTAATTTTAGTCAATAATGTTTTTTGTTTGCAAAATTTTCATTCAAATCTATTATTAGGTATTGTTGAATACTTTTATTGTTTTGTTTAACCCTTTAGCATTTAAACCAGCCATATATGCGGCCATAATTATCTCACCCCTTTCTCTTCAAACTGGCCATAACCGGCTGCTCATACTTATGTTAAGGTAGTGTTCTCAAAATGAATATCAAAATCTTATAGTTTCAATATTATGTGAGATATTATGTAAAGTAAAGCCTTTACTGTGAAAATACAATAGTAAATGTACAGTAATGTAAATAGTAAAGGGCTAATAGGCACCCTCACTTTTGAAGGAGAAACAAATTTGGACAGGTTTTCATTCATATATAAAAAAATGGCCTAGTGGTTAGGGTGTTAGATGTGATTGTAAGGTCTTGAGTTTGATTCCTGGACTGAGTAAGACGTTTCATTTCACATCATTTTTCATGACCAAATAACTGAGAATAAGTCTAAAGTTGATAATCAACTTGAAGATAAAAGGTGGTCCTAGAGACTCTCTCACCTGAATTTGATCTGTTAATCATCTAATTGTCCTGTTACAAATTGATCAGCAATCCTATGTGTTAGAAGTAAAAATTAATTAGTTGAGTTGTAATATCAACTCATAGGTTTGAAAGTAATTCTTGTGCAATATTTTGTTGTTGTATAGTACTAAGTCTTCTTCTCTCGTGTCTTTTTCTATATCTATGACTAAGTTATCTACATTTTTTTAAAAATAGTAGGATGTGATTTGAAGAAGATATTAATGCTATTTTTAGCTGGTCAGATGACTACATAAGGGTTTGTTGTTGGGGTTGAAAACTTAACACTTTTGTTACCGTATTTCTAATGAAAGACACTGTCAATGTTTTTCAAATCATTTTAAAAAATTAAAAAGATTTTTGAGTGATTTAGTAATATAGTTTAACTTTCTGATTGTTTAGAACATAAAATTATGATGGAAGGTTTTTAGATAAATATAAACACTTTAAAACATCTCTGTAACTCTGTAACCCAAATGGTTTTGAATCAAGAGGGTTAATACTATGAAACTAGAACCACTTAACACTAGTTCTTGTTGGTTTTTAACCAGTTTTACAGATATATTTGTTTTTATCTAGCAATCAACTGGTAAACAACTGTATCTTGTTATCACTGTCAGTATTTTTGCATCTGCTTTTCTATGCTGGAATGGGTTAGACAAGGATTTTTGATCAGATCTGCTTTCTGATGTTTAGAACCTGTTCTAAAACCAAGACATACACATATAAGAATATAATAATTAACAAGTAGAGGCTTGAACTATCAACTGTAATTTTAAAGTTGTCAAAGAAATGTTGAAAGGTTAGTTCGTAGACTTGCAATTAGATCTGAGAATATTTTCCCTTGGAAGCAATAATTTACAAATATATTTCACTATTTGGTCAAAGCAATAAATTAGGTATAATCACATGATAGAAAATGAGTGTGTGAATTGTATCATTATGGACTGTTTACAGTTTTAGATCTGATTCATAAATCAACAAAAATGAAAAATACTTCCTGAAAACCTTAATAACATAGAGCAATATGCAACCTTTACCCTATTTTTTTAAAACTCTCCATTAGATTTATAACAAAGATATTATGTACAAAGTGGATTTATTTTTTTTCTCCGTGAATAAAAGTTTTATGTTAATGTTCAATCTTCTATGGTGACACTAAATTCGATGTTGGAACAATCCTAAATTTAATTCTGTTACACATCATGTGAACATCATAAAACAGACTCACAAAAGATTCTCGTGTATTAAAAAAAAGTACGGCAGTACATTAAGAGTTTATTGATTATTGATCAAATTTCTGTTTTTGAAGTGCTGCATTTATGAGTGTGTTTCTATTTTCTTTGTTTAATTATTGATTTTTATTGATATAGATGTGTTGAATGGTAGCTGGATGGGTAGATTGCTAGATTCATGACCCATGCAGTAAAGATTCTAGAATATTCTTAAATAATCCATTTTCATTTTAGTTAACCTACCATAAAGACCTTTCTATCACTTAAAACAGATAATTATCAATCATGTTTTGAAACCTGTACTTCAAGAAGACATTAATTAAAATAACCAAACTGAAAACCTATCTGATACATATATCAGCACAGAAATTTATATAAATGAATATTATTTATGTTCATACCCGGAACAAAAGCACTTCTTAATTGCTCCAACGTGGACTACGTATATATATATATATATATATATATATTTATATCTCTCTGCTAGCGTTGAAGAATGGACGTAAGATATATATATATATATTCGGTTGAAACAATACTTGTCTGGTTTTAACAGATATTTTCACAAATCAAAATAATGGTCTTTATGGATATATTTATTCAGAAATATGTTCTTCATTGCTTTCTGTAGCCTTATTTCATCTGTGAACAAGCTTATAGTTGCTATCTTATAAAATTCCTGATCTAGTATTTGTCATTTGTGTTTCTTGGAAACAAACAGGATAGCAGTCCTAGATATGGAGGATAGTTTGGTGTGGTGGTGTTTATGGGCATATATTATGGATGGGAGAGAAATGTGGGTTTATATCACATTGAAGTTGATGTGATGCAGTAAGCAGTTTCCATCTTCCAAATATTGTCTTAGTGGAATATAGAAGTTTTACTTAACCTAGCCCTTAAAAGAAGGAAGGGCATGTTGAATAATGGTTATTCACATTATTAACCCTTTAGCATTTAAACCGGCCAGAATTATCTCACCCTTTTCTGTTCAAACCGGCCATAACCAGCCACTCATACTTATGTTAAGGCATTGTTCTCAAAATATATAATATCAAAATCTCATAGATTCGATATTATGAGATAATTATGAGATAAAGTGTTTACCATGAAAATAAAATAGTAAATATAGAGTAATGTAAATGCGAAAGGGTTAAGCAGTTATTTTGAAACATAACCTAACAAACTTTATTCTACATACCTCTGCTATAAATGAAACTTCAGGGTCATTCTACCTCATTGTCCCCGACAGGATGGAGAAGATACTGCCCCATAGGTTGGCAAGGGAGATGTGCTGGAACAGCCACTTCACCTTGTTGGTATCACACATGCAGGTAGCCCACTTTTCTCTTATATCAGTGAGAAGAGATGTGGTCTGGGGCCGAAGAACAGTAAATCTCCACTACCATAAGCTCAACCACAGAGAGCAGTTGATATTTTGACTACAATATTAATACTCCATCACTGATACAAAGATAGTACTACATAGACAGCCAGTTAACTGTTGCATCTGAAATATTTCCACTGATATAAAAGTTGTATTACTGTTTATAACATGTCTTCCACCAGAAGCTGCCTCACTAGAGATGGGACACTTGAGTGTGTGTGTGCATCATAAGCTGAAAGTAGAGCGGTGTTGTCCTTCCTTAGAAAAACAAAGAATATTTACATTTGTGTATCTTAAAACATCATACTTTCAAATCTTAGTGTTGGTATGTATTGGGAAAGTCATACATCTTCAAATATATGTGTGGTGGGTTTATGGCCCTAGATTATTTACTGGCTGATAGTGTTTA
>OZ024746.1:3091764-3306847 GCA_964016885.1 Eledone cirrhosa
AAAAATCTTTTCTTCCTTTTTTTTTAATATATATAGATGTTGAAATTATGACCTTGAGTAAGCACTTGATGTAGATAACTGCATATGTATGTATGTATGAATGTATGTGATGACCCCTTAGCCTTTGTCAAGGCAGAATTCTAGGAGAAGGAAAACACCTGCAACTCTGATGGTATCCAATGATGTTGACTTGTTCTTCTTTTTGGTAAATATCATCTTGGTTAAGAGAGTGGGACTGGCTTTGTGCAGTGTCTTTGCTCACTATAAAAGCTTCACGGCACAGGCATTGCTTTATATCTGGAGATCTCTCTGCACTTGTCGTCACATGGTACCATGGGCCCAGCACTATGTGTCAATAATTGTCACAAGTGTAGTGTTTGTACCAGAGTTCAAGTCGCTGGCTGGACTAAAAAGTCACACTCGTTCAGCGCATCGGTAGGGGTTCTCCTATATGGATATAAAGTAGTGGCCGTACTCGAAAACGAGTTGGCAGCCACCAGGTGTGTGTATATGTATATGTGTGTATTCATGAGTTCAAGTTCTTGTACTATTTGGTGGTGGGCTTGAGATGGAAAAACATTTTTCTTTGACACTCTTCTACTATTAGAGGCACACTCTTCAAGGAAAGGTGTAATTGGAGGCAGTGTATTGCAATAAACACAAATATATACACACAGAAAAACTATCTATGCACACAACACAATGCTATATAATTTAGAAAAAATATACAATCATGTAATGATACATAATTTACAGTTATCGAGCTTCTTATAGAGGAACATGATCTTTAGTATTTTTATCAAATTGTCCCTGTAATTTACATTTAAGCATTTCTGGAGAATTTTAGTGTTTACTGCATTCAGTATATTTGTAGCAGTTCTTTTTTTTCTTTTTAGTATGATATGGTAAGATCATAGTTGTAAATAAGATTAAGATAAAAGGTTGTTTTTCATCACATGTTTTATTTATTACATATTTTATTACTGCTTTACAAAATATCCATTTTAAATGGATTAGTTTATTTATTTGTTTCTCCACTGTGACATTTTCTATTTTATATCTAAATGCATCATTTGCCAAAGATTCTTCACAAAAACAGTTATTCTGTCATTTAGAGGATTACTTTCAACGTACTTTGAGGTTAAAGACACTGCTTTTCATCTCTTTTTGTCTCTGCAGTCTGCAGAATCTGTGTGTATTTGCTTATAGCTAATTGTATTGAAGTTAGTTTTATTTTCTTTCACCTTCATGGTTTTAAGTGCTGCTATTTTTGTAAGCAATTTAACATGTACATTTAGTTCAAAGCTGTTTTTATGTCCCGATATTGTAATCACATCTATAGCAGGATGGTTTTATGTTTAGTGTTACATTATACATGATGAAAGATCTTATTCTATTCACAAAAGACACGAAAGTCTTTATCGTTTACCCAATTAGTATTTCTATATTGTATCTTGTTTCATATATATCTGTATTTATATTTTTCTTCTTGTAATTTCCACTTAAGCACTTTCACAGAAAAAAAGTTGGTAATTTGTTAGTTTAAACTTATTTTATTTCATTTATTTATGTAAGAAAAAGACTTATAATCATTCAGACAATATTTTAGATGTATTTTGGAACTCCATTTATACTTACAATACCTGCCTTATGGGGCATTTAATAATTTTCCAATAAAATTCTTTTGATATTTGTGTCTGTGAGTTAGAGGCACACTATAACTGATAATCTTAAACAAGTGACTATATTAAGTTGGTTTTCTATTATTTTGTTGTCTTCTTTTTACTAATACTTTCCTCTTAGTATATTGTACAAGAATTACTCACAGTAAGGACATAGCAATCCATGATCTATTGCCTAGTAACTCTTTTTTATTTTTAACTCAGTTTTGTTGAGTAAATGAAGCCATCTATAATCTCTTGGTTTCAGGATATCTTCTAATGATTGATTTGGCAGATGTTTACTTCTGTTAAAATTTCACCAACAAAGTGTTGAACCTTTAACTGTATTACATTTTAGTAATTCTATTTTATTGGCAATTATTGTTTTACTAGCTTTTTAACTTTCTCTTTATATGCCTATTCCTTTTGGCATTAACCACTTTACTGTAGTTGTAGCATCATCCTTGGCAGTAACAATCTTCAAAATTTACAACCTTAGCATTTCTGTGCAACACTGCTTCAAGCTATGTGATTCTGAAGTGACCATTATCTTCATTGCCCATCACTTCTGTATTATTCATATTCCTAAACCTTTTTTTTTTCATATTTTCAAACTTGTTAATGGAAAGTGCCTGTAAAAGAATATTGTAGTAATGTCAGTAAATGAAATTATACAATAATCATTTGGTTGCAGTGCTTAGCTACATAATCATGAGTTTAATACTACACTACAGTCTTTACGTGATGTCCTTGAAGTAGGATATATGAAATCTAAGAAACCAGAGCCATATTTTACAGTATAATTGTAAATACAACTATCCCAACATAATACAAATATCTCGCATGATAACATGAACAATTAGGTTTAACCCTTTCGTTACCATATTTCTAATAAAATACATTGTATTCCAATTAATTAATGAAGAATTTGAATGGATTTACTTGAATTATTATTTTATTATTAAGATGGTATTTGTAATATAACTTAACACAATTATCATATATAAAATATTAGATTTAAATTTAAGGTGGGCTATATTTGTTTCATAGAACTAGACGCGATTTTGGGTGGGTTGGTATTGAAAGGGTTAACACAATGTCTTTTTAAATCCTAGCTAGTAATTTGGTTTATTATCGATATATGTACTTAAGTTAATTAATCGTAAATTGGTTTTCAGACAATAAACTTGATGATTTTTGCTCAAGGAAGTTTTATAACAGTAAATTCCTCAAACATTTAAAAGAGGTTTTAAACATTTAACTGCAATAGTTGTTGTTTAGCCCCCAATCAATCCTGATCGAGCACTTCTATTCTCAGTAGTTTTTCAGCCAGGTTTATCCCACATTTTTTAATATATACCTTTTATGACAGCTGGGTATAATTTGAGTGAGATTTGGCTACTATCCCTAGCAGGTTGAGCAACTACAGAGAAGATCCTTCTTTGACTTGTAATTGCAGTAGTATATCTGTTTTATGAGGAAATTCTATCATATTTATAATAGTGCATAAATTATTCTGAAATAAGTTAAATCCTTAAAACATAAATGGCTGGCTTAATAAAGGTCTCTCTCTCTGTATTTCTGTCTCTGTGTGTGTGTGTGTGTGTGTGTGTGTGTGTGTGTGTCAAAGAGAGAGAGAGACTATTTTGTCAGTTGTTTTTAATTTTTAAAATTAAAAGTTATTGGAAATGTTCACTTGTGCCCCCAGGGGTTGTTTTACTTACTGTATGATAAATTTCATATCCCTTGCTAACTAGATAACCCTTTGCCCTTTATTTTAACATCTAACAGGTTCATTAAAGACAAACTCAAGTAACAATTTAATGTACTATGAACATTTTTCATGAGTAAAAAATATATAAAAGTCAGCAATGTTCATTTTCTGGTGTCATGGTTTTTTTCTTCCCTTTTTTTTTTTTTTTTTTTTTTTTTTTGCTTGTTAAATTAACTGTTTAATTAATTTGACACAACTTAATTGTTTTTGTGTATTTTTAAAGAAAAGCTCTACAAACTACTTCAAAGTAGTTGTGTTCATTTATAAAGATCATGAACCCAATTTTCATTAATAATACTTTGTTTTTCTTCCTCCTTTTTTTTTCTTTATCAGTCATTTTGTCGTTCAGTCATTTTTTTCTTTATCAGTCATTTTGTCGTTCAGATCATATATTCATATGTACATGTACTCTTGGGTCCCAAATAACGGGGGGTGGGGGTGGGGGGGAATAAGTGGAGAAGGGGTGGAAGAGTGGAGGTAGAAAATCAGTAATTTTTCTAGGTTGTCTCTGTTGATTTAAAAAAACAAACAGATTTAGTAATTTAGTTTAAAAATTGAGATCCCTAACCCATCCCATTTGATCATGAGTTTGATTACTAGCGGAGTGATTGTGTTCTTGAGTAAGACACTTTATTTCACGTTACTCTAGTCCATTCAACTGGAAAAAATGAGTTGTACCTGAAATTCAAAGGCTCAATCTTGTTGCACACTGTCATGCTGAATCTTGTCTGAGAATTCCATTAACCCTTTAGTTACCAACCCGGCCAAAACCAGCTCTGGTTCTATGAAATAAAACCACCCATTTTAACCCTTTAGTTACCAACCCGGCCAAAACCAGCTCTGGTTCTATGAAATAAAACCACCCATTTTAACCCTTTAGTTACTAACCTGGCCAACATCAGCTCTGGTTCTATGAAATATAACCACCCATTTTAACCCTTTAGTTACCAACCCGGCCAAAACCGGCTCTGGTTCTATGAAATAAAACAACCCATTTTAAAAGTTTCCAATTTAAATTAAAATCTTCCAACATAAATTTATATAAGAACCTTACATTAAGTTACTATCTTAGTAGTGAAATAATTAATGATTTTAGTAAATCCCTCAAAATTCTTCAATAATCAATTAAAATGGAGAGTATTTCATTAGAAATGTGATCATTAAAGGATTAATGGGATATATGTCTATGAAATGTTCAGCTACTTTCATGTTAATTTCACAAGTAAGCTGTTCTGTAAATCAAGATTCATTGTTTAAACTGTTGGAGTTCCATTCTATGATATCTATACGTGTATATTTGTATGATATGGTTGATGTAATTCTGTAGCAGAACATTAATCTCATGCTGTTAAACAACTCCAAAATCATTTCAGTCATTGTTATTTCTCATCTACTTCTACAACACCTTTTCCTCTTCATCCCCTTTAACAGAATTAGTTATTCTCTCTGTTAAAAATTTCCAGTAATGAAAATTGAAAACAGTTTTGATATATTGTTGTAGGGAGTGGATCAGATTTTCAATCTTTGGCTGAGACACACTCTTTTCAGCTTGCATTTAATTTTACCATTATATGAGGGTTTTAATTTTAAATTGAAGCTTTATATAACTTTGAAGCACCATTTTAGTTTGTTTTTATTATATATATATACAGTATATATATGAAGTAATTCCGTCGGAAAAGTCCAGGAAAAAAGAGTGCTCTATGTAGGTAACAGAGCTTAATAGTTATGTAATAAACAACATACGGCAATTATTTAATTTACCAGTGGTTTCTTAAAAGCAAAAAAATTTTGCTTTCAATCATCAGAATGAAAAAATCCGGATTTTTTCATTCTGATGATTGAAAGCAAAATTTTTTTGCTTTTAAGAAACCACTGGTAAATGAAATAATGCCTTATGTTGTTTATTACATAACTATATATATATGGCATTGCCCCAGAATGGCCACAGCACATTGGTTGGAGTAGTTGGTGAGGAAGATAAATGCTTTTGTTCATCCATTCAAAGTGGTTCAGTTTTTTGTTGCATGCAACTTTGCTATATATATATATATCATCATTATTTAACGTCCATTTTCTATACTAGCGTGGGTTAGATGAGCTGTTCTGTTGTGAAACAAGCCAAGTCGGAGGACCGTGTTTTTCTCACAAAGAACTGATTTTGGCTTTGGTTTTTTTCGGCTTGTTTGTTTTTTTTCGGCTTGCAAATGAATGCCAACCACATTTACAGTGTGTACTGGGAGCTTTTTTTTTTCTTTGATTTGGAGAAAACTTTTTATGTGAAGCAGGAAGATTGGCATTGAGAGAGTGGAGGAATGGAGAAGTTTATGGGACTCACAACTGCTTTAGTGGGGGGAAATAGCCTGAAAATGTTGTTGTGTTTGTGTATATATATAAATTGTTTACTATGTAATTTATCTAATGAAATTTCTATGTTGCCTGTACACATATATAAAATGTATCTTGTTAAAAATGTACTTTTATAATGTTCTTTTTACCAAATTCCCTGATGGCTTACATACACATTAGGAGTGAATATTTACTTTTAGATTCACAGCTTGGGAGATTGTTGAAAAGTGAAAGAGCTCTGTTTAAAGTGCAACAGTTTAGGATGAGGTTATAGGAATATATTTTGACATTAAAGATATAACTGAATTTATATTATGCCTTAAAATTTTTATTAACGCTGTACAGGCTGACAGTAGATATAAAGGGAGTAATTTGTAGGTATGAAAACCTTTTGGTGAATTGCAAACAATTTTGACATTAATCCATTAACAATATTTCAGTATTGTAGTGATGTATAGTGCTTATAACACAGTATTGGTAATACTGCTTGGTGAGAGCATTTTGAAGCAAACATAGCTTGGAATAACCCAGATAACTAAATTTTCTTTATATGTAGAAATTTTGGCACATGTGGGTAAAGCACAGTTTTACTCATGCTGGCCAAGATGGTGCCAGATGTTATTTCTATGCTCTGTTCTGAAACATATTAGTGAAGCTTATGCAGTAGAATATTCTGATGCATGGCCCAAACCAGGGTCTTTTAAACCTACCAAAATATTTATGGAAATAGATTCTACTGTTTACTGACCCAAATAAAGTACTCTGTCTGCCACTATCTCTTGTCATACACACAGACAGGCACTTACAGATGTTTCAAATGTGACCATATTTTATATTTTTGTATTCATTTTTCCAAGGCTTGTATGGATGGGATAACATTTTTTTTTTTGTTGAAGAAATTGTTTTAATAACTGGATGCTTTCAACTATGGCTGACTACCCAGCTGCTGTGATGTAGGGATGGAACAAGTTTTTGATACTCGAGCAAAATGAAACAAGCAACATAATATACATTTGTCAGGGGTAAAACTCAGAGACTGTAGTGAGATTTGAACATGTAATTCTGTTCAGGTGTCTGACATTTCCCTCTTGTGTGTGTGTGTGTGTGAATCTAGAACATATATATGTATAATAAGCAATTTAGGTATTTAAAATTTTAATTTAATTCTTGATATCTAAATGTAAGTCACAAATTGAGCATTAATATCTGCTTAATAAACATCCCTAATTTTTGACAAAATTTGCACCCTATTTAGTCCCTGTATATACAGCAGTATGATTTGTAATTTCGCTGATAAGAAGTTATCACTTGCAAAGTGTAATATTTAGAACACAAGTTTTTCTTATCACTAGAACAAGAGTTGAACTATTTAGCAAGTAGTTCTCATGCCTGAAAGGAATTCAATCTTAGGTCACATTCGTATCTCTTTTCTAAGGCTGGTGATTGCTTTTCCAAGATGCTGTTTATCTGCATTGCAAATTCCAAGTTTCATGTTTCTAATTATTGTTTTGAAGATATTGAAATAACTGCCTAGTTTCTTTGATGTCTTTTAAGTGTCACTTTTTATTGATTATATTTTCCCCCTTATATATTGAAAATTATCTTATCTAAAGGTTCATCCTGTATTCTCAAACTATATCCAAGTTAGACATTGTTTTTTTTTTAATTATTTTTTTGAATATGAAATTTGGTAGTAAAATATATAATGTAGCTTTTTTTTTTTTACCAAATTACAAATTTTATATTTGTTAAAAATACATATATATTATTCTTGCTTTTATATGTATAGTTTTTTCTTGCTCTTCTCAACGATTCTATGAATCCCTGTCTTTGGTTAGGATTAGATATGGTAAAGGCAAAATAGTTGAATAGATAAGGTGTTGGACAACCAACTTTTTACCTTCAAATGCAGGTAGACAATTTTGTTGTATAATTCATCAGTTTACTTACTCTCAGGTCCCAAATAATGGGGGGGGGGGGGATAAACAAGGAATTGGAATAAGAACGGTGAGGTTTGAAAAAATCTGGAAAGGTAATAGGGGATGACAATTATTTAAGACCTAAGGTATGTGGTTCAGTTAACTGAAGCTATAAGGAATACTTACCAGATCATTCAGTTACTGCTACAGTACTAGAACTGAACAATCAATCTTTCTGAGGCCTTTCATAAACATTTCTTTTTTCTTTATATAGCTGAATTGTATTGTGAATAGAAGGTAATAATAGCATGAACCATTCCAAAAGTTGTTAACATTTAGATTGTTAAAGACTTTCCATTCAATGGCTAATGACCTAAATTATCTATTGACATTTCAGAAGGCAGTATAATCTGACTTTTCTATATTAACATCAGTTGATAGAACAATCCTCATATATTTATTTCAATCTTATTTCTCTAAAGATTAATACTTTAGAATCTTGTTTTGTTGGCAATAATTATTCTAGAACAATTCTACTATATGCTGTTGTTCAAAAATTAGAATAATGGAATTTTAAAGCAAGGGAAGCTGTGACAATATTCACACATCTTAAAGCATTGACAATGTAATTAAAGCGAATTGTTTTTGATCAAGAATCAAATTGGCTTTCTGTTCTTTAGCACTTGGCTTTTCAAAGTTGCTGCAATGAATATATATATTAGCTGCTTTGCAAAATGCTTCTAACCTTAGTGGTCAGTTCTACACAGAGACTTTACTTCCATGCTTAACATAAACTCAGTTTACTTAGCTGCTTGTATTAAGCACATCCTTTCCACAAGCTTATTTCCTTCCTTGTATACTTAAGTATGTATTGTTTCTCTCTTGTGCTTAAGTGTGTATTGTGTTTTTTTAGCCTGCAATTCTGTTCAGATCAAGCAGTTTTATGATCTGAAATAATCTTTAACATCTTCTGTTCATAGTGTATCTAGGATTACATTAGCCAATCTTTTTACCTTTTTAATATGTAATGGTGTGATATTGGGGCATTCTTGTTGGCTTCAGTATTTAAAGGTTATGTAAAATGATTCTGTAAAATATATTTAACATAAATCCTTTCTTTTGGGAATTTAGAAACAAGGAACAACTGAATCACTTGTTCAACACAGGGGAATTGATGCCACTGGGACAGTTGTATGTATGTGTGTGCACCACTTTGTGATATAAATACATGTACATAAATATATCCATACTTACATACACACATTCCTATATAAATACATTTACACACAAAGTTTCAACTTTGGATAATGGCTGGTGATATACTAAAATGAGATAGAGAATGAAATAGCATTATACAGAGAGAGAGAGAGAGAGAGAGAGAGAATGTGTGTAAACACATCCACCAACCGCCTCTTTCTCTTTCACACATGTGTAAAAGAGTGTACATATTGGACAATGTAGTCCTACATACCTCTAAAATGACGGCAACACTTCTGTAAAATGGCCTGTGCATGCATACATGCACACATCATTATACGTCCACATTCTACACTGGCATGGGTTGGACTGTTTGTCACAGTCCAAGATCAGGTGGGTTAGAGTAACCGCATCTTGCTCATAAATATATCTGCCACACACATCCTTAAAAAGGGAGGTCACTTTAGAAACTGTATCCCCTGATATACAAAACAGATGGTCATGGTGGAAAGGTTTTCATCCATATGTCTCATCAACCATGGCTGACCTAGGCAGCAATGTCTGCAAATATTTGGGGCTAATACTCAACCCTTTACCTGTTGTTACAGCCTCAGCCTTGTGTATTTCACCACTCAACCCCTTATAAAAAACATATACTAAACAATCTCCACATATAAAAAGCCATGTCACTGTGAACATTTTATTTTTATGATAGCATTAGTAACATTAACCTTTTAGCATTTAAACCGGCCAGAATCTCTCCCCTCTTTCTCTTCAAACTGGCTGTAACTGGCTGTTCATACTGATGCTAAGGTATTCTTCTTAAAATAAATATCATTTGATATTATGTGAGATAATTATGTGAAAATGTAATAGTAAATATAGAGTAATGTAAATGCTAAAGGGTTAAAAAAAAGTCTCTATATATTGATCTCATAAAATCATAAGTAGTAGCTAAAGACTTGGTCATTATTTCTAAATGAATTGTCCTATTTAATTAAAGTGAAGAGGTCGTAGATGTAAAAATGTGTCAGGTAATTTAATGAATATTATATTACATTATATTCACAGTTTCATAGTAAACATTCTGAGAATTTTAATTAAGATTCCGATTATCTAGTTTTCAAACTTGGGTAGCTGAAACCTTTTAAAATAATTCTGTTGAAATTATTTTTCTGAATTTCAAATTGGTAAAATTTTAGAATTTTATGAGGACATTTTTTCTTTTCACATCTATTTTTCACTAGGCTGAAACACATTCATGCTTTCATTAAATGTTATTAAATTTGGAGGTTTATAGTTCACAGTTGTAAGTGCCATGGCTACTGTGGAGTTGACAAGTGATTTGTTAGCTTGTAGTATTGAGTTCACCCATGTGCAGAACAACCTCACTGATGTAAGTTAATGAGCTACTGTGCTGATTAGTTTAGTTATTCTGTTATAAGGCATGTCAAGACATGAGAATTGAAGTGTAGCTCAATAGTTAGAGAGGCAGGTTGAGACTGGTGAGCCAGACCAAGGTGTCATTTGCAGCATTATGGACTGCCTCCAGGCCACTGGGAAAACCTCTGAGGGGTCAATCCCAAACAACATGCAGTACTGTCTAGTCAGAGTCCCCACAGTCATGCTGGGCTGTCTTTCGTTTTCCATCAATGGGGATGATGGGCTGTCCTGGCATGTGTTGTGAGGATCTGATTAAAGAATATCCATTGCTTTCTGAGAAGATAAAAGCTGGCTGTTTTAGATGTGTATTAACTCTTTAATTTTTTGTTTCTGTATGAAGCAGTCTCGGTGTAGAATTAGAGCATGAGTTATTATTATAGTTATTATTTTGTGCCTCTTAAGGGCGGTGGATTGGCAGTATCAGTAGTGTGTCAGACACAATACTTTGCAACATAGTTACATCCCTTTATGTTTAGAGTTCAAATCCTGCCTTACAGGGTCGATAAAGGTAAGTACCAGTAACGTACTGGGGTCGATTTAATCAACTTTCCCTCTCCCAAAATTGTTGGCCTTGTGCCTAAACCAGAAACCATTATGTTGTGCCCCTTAGCAAGGCACATAACTCTGCGTGCTTCAGTTTGCTTTACTCTCAAAAATAGTAACAGTACAAATTGCATCCAGCTGTAAAAACAGTTGTTCCAACAAAAACTCTCCCGCCCATGAAAAAAAAAAAAGAAATAATAATGAAATCATTAACTAGCTTTTACAAAGCCACAGGAACTCAAGGCCATTGTTTAGTTCTATACTTTGTGGCATTATGTAAATAGGACAACTCTTTTACTGTCTAAGATAATAGTTGATTACTGTTACCATTCTCAGAAGCTCTTATATTTCTTACATCAACATTGTAAAGAATTGCCATGTCCACAGACCAACAAAAGACAGCCATATTTTCATTTGGGTTTTGTTTATGTTTCATTCTTTCTACATCTATTGACCTATAGAAAGATGTTATTCAATAACTTTTCAGTGACTGGTTTCTATCCTTAAAAACTACGGTCCCCATTACTCTTAGGAACTGTTAATAAAGGATATATATGGGCAGAGGTGGTGAGAGCAGACCTCAGATTGCTGAAACTCACCGAGGAGATGACGAAGGAACGTGACAAGTGGAGAGATGATGTGCTGAATAGGACCCGTCCAACCCTTGCAAGCAGGGAAAAGCGGACATAAAATGATGATGATGTTCAGAATTTCATCAATCAATCAACCATCATCATAGTCTTTATGTCCGTTTTTCCACGCTTGCATGGGTTGGACATGCTGCGTTTCTTCACCATCTCCTCTGTGAGTCTCAGTGATTTGAGGTCAGCTCTCATCACCTCTGCCCAGGCCTTTCTTGGTCTACCCCTACTGCACCTTCCATCCACTGGCATTTCCTGACACTAAATCAAAATGTTTTAAGCTTGTGTGTGTGTGTTTTAGATGTTCATAATTTATGACATGATCGATCTTTCTGTCAATATTATCTTTTACAATAATTCATATATGATCTCTTGTTTATTATTTCATAAAATATCAATGTTTAATGACAAAACTATTGTTTAATAGATGGAGTTTGTTACACTCAAATAATTACATATGATGTTTGTATGTGTATATATTTAGATTCCTGTTTGGTGAATGCGATTCTAAGCATATTTAATATTGTCAGATTAACTTCGACAAAAATAGCTGCAATGTCTGGATATGACTGATAGGCAGGGGTTTGTAGTGTATTATCTTCTTTCCTGGTGTGCAACATACAACATTTGGATGTTAAAACTGGCTTTTATATGTGTTTCAATGAACACAGTAGAAATAACTGGATGGCTAAGATGAAAATGTAGCAGCTTTCAGTATAACTGTAACGATGAGTGTTCCACATAAACAAGACAAAAGAAAAATCAATATTTGTCTTGTCATGATTAGAATATAAAGCTGACCGGAGAGTTAACAGTTGGTTTATGGTTCCTGTAACCAAAGTCCTGCTTTTGACATTTGATTTTTGTGTTTAGTGGTAATTTAGCTTGTGAAACCTCAGTAAAACAGAGAAAGAAAAACATTGCTGCTAAATAGTGTGTGAGAAAAATACCCATTTTCTTATGTTCTCATCTGACCTTTACATTATCTTTCAAACAAGTTGTCTTCTTTTTTTAAAATATTATTTCTTGTTTCCTTCCCTCCAGTCAGCATGTAGCTAGATAATCTGACATGCTATGATATATGCAGAGACAAACATTTTATCTGAAATAAACAATTTTCTTTCCATTCAAAACAAAAGGCAAGATTACATACAACATACATACAGACAATCACACATGATCCTTTTACATAATCTATTACAATCATTAAAAGTTAGTTAACCATTCATTTAGCTTTTATATGTCAAAGTATTATTGCTTTTGTTTTATGATAATTTTAAAAGTTGTTTCTGAATACCAATATGAAAGTGATGATGATGGTGTGTATCTTTACTGTTCTCATTTTATATAACAATGGTGTAGATTTGCATTTATATCTACTGAAGGTTATAGTCTTTGTCAACCTAGCCCTACCTGACCTGTCAGTAGGTAGATACAAGATGATCTACTTTAAGAGTAAGGCAAGCAGTTTGTGAAAGTCATATAGTAATTGCTGCTGCCTTTTTAATCATAAATCTTGGCTGAACACCTTTGTAATCCTGTTTGTTGAGATCTGGATTTTCTGGAGCTTAGATTGGCAAGGCCAGTAGGTTAACAGAATCATTAAGTCATGCCTTATGGTATTTATTTATGGTTCACTGCATTCTAAGTTCAAATCTTACCAAGATCAACTAGGTTTTTTTTTATCCTTCCAAGGCCAAATCAGCTAACCCCTTTCTCTTATACTTATGTTTCAAATGATTAAGTTTCTTACATTGACACAAGGACACAAATTTATCAGGATACCAATTTCTGACTGTTTTGAAGGTCATATACATTTAAAATATACCAAAGAACAATAGGAAATTCGAATTTCATGTCAAAAATGAAATCAATCTAATATTCACCTCCAAAGTGAAAATATTTTAGAATTTTGAAGTTGGTGAAAATTGACAAAATATTGACCTCAAATATAAACCAACCTCCACTTTATCATGGATTTGTAAATGGAGCCAAGGTCCTTAAATATCAGCTTATAATGTATAACTTAGTTATTTTATTAAATTCCTCCAAATGTTTGGTTATTTTCAAAGTTAATTGAAACTCATAGGCAATGTATTTCATTAGAAATATGGCAATGAAAGGGTTAAGGGAGCATCTTGTATGATTGTTTAAAACATAAGACATGTTTGTTTCAGTAGATTGCATGTATACTTATGATTACAATCTTTACCCAGAGCCATACTGGCTGCTAAATCATTGTTGATTGTTTCCTTACATATTAGGGGTAAGGTTTTTGTGTTTGGATGGACAGTGAGATTTATTCTCAGCTAAAAGTGCATTGTAAACAAACCCATTAGATATTCAGTCAGCTGGAAGACAGTTGGAAGGGTTTTTTGTACACATAAGGCATTGAATTTGGCTTTAAAAAGAAAAAAAGTAAGCATTTGAATAGAATATAAAAGCTGTAAGTAATGTTTTTTCTATTGTAGAACAAAAAAAAGAAAAGAAAAGGATTAGCTCCTTGTTGGGAATAACCATCAAAATTTAAAAGTCATTCTTTATCTGGTCAAGCTAGAAGTATTTCTTGTGGATTTTCTATCCTATTCTTTTTTGTTCCATGTAGCAGCTGGAATTTTGTGAAAGAGAGAGAAGGGAGAGTGATCAAGCAAGCAAGCAGGGCAGAACAAGCTTCAGCATTAAGTTGTATGGACAGCTAACAGTGAACAAGGTTGAAAAGAAATGGGGAAACAGATAATTGATGATGGTAGTTGGAGTTTGGTAGCTTCAGTAATGTAGGGCTGGTAGCTTCTAAGAGCTTAAGAAGCAGACAGCATAAAAGTGATGATGCAGGGAAAAGCGGACGTAAAATGATGATATATGTACTAAATATAAATTGAAAGTGTGTATTATCCTGCAATCATTTTCACTAATTTGTCTTTTATATACGAAAAATTTATTACAAAGATGCTTGAAATTAGCTTTAAAAAATGTTCAAAAGAGCTATATGAATTTAGTGTGTTGATAACAGATGTCCAATTACATTTTTTGAGCTTGTTGAAAAGATTTAAATTTTCTTGTGTGAATATCCTCTTTTTAACCATTATTTTCTTTGATAGATTTTTTTTTATCCCTTATTACTAAGAAGATTGGATAGTGATCACTGTTTTTTGCACAAACGATGCCAGATTTAGCATCCTGATAACTTAAATCAAAGAATATGTTGTCAATGCAAATACTTTTTTTGGTTGTTTACACAGGTGTCATTAGTGATGGACATAAGATAACTTTGACACATTTTTTGGAAAAAGTTTCTAACCTTTGGATCTGTTTCATATGTATATAAGTTGAGATTAATGTCACCAGAAATAAATATTGGCTTCTGCCTAATAGCAATGAGTAATTTAGTTATATTTTGGTTAAAAGCTTTCATTTCCCCTTTGGTAGTCGATAAGTTTCCAGGTAAAATAGTTTTCTTTTTGGGTCTTATTACTTCAATAAATTCAGTTTCAAGGTTTTCATTACTAATTTGTAGTTCTTCCTTTTCATAGCCATCCAAAAACTTTCGTTAAATACATGCAGAAACCCCCACCTTTCATATTATATCTTCGAGGTACATGAAAATATTTATAACCAGGTAATTCTTCTCTTGAATCTAAATCCTCTTCTCTTTTGTCTTTTGTCCAAGTTTCCTGAACGCAATAACAGAAAATTTAAAAGGAAAAATTGATAACAGTATTTTCAATTCATCAAAATTTTTTGACAAAATTCTTATGTTAAAACTAATGACAATGAATTTTCAAATTTAAATGGGCATAAGATCTCCTCATAAAATGGAGTGTCAATACATTTTCTGAAAGTAGTGAATTAACAAAATCATTGCGATCTATTCCATCATGCTCTGGTAAATTATTGTTTCTCAAAATATTTAATAACTCAGAAACAACTTTTGTCAGATATATCATCCGTGCTATTCATTTTTACTTTTTATGGAGAAGCTAAGAATTTTTATTGAGTCCATTAAAAAGGTAAGAAGTCGTTTGTTTAGTCTGATTCTTGCTTCAAGTTCAATATTTTCTTTATTCTTTCGTTCTTTAATCAAGGTTTTATAAGAAACTCAAGCATAAAGTTTATTTTTATGTTGTTCTTTTGCTTCAACAAATAACTTTCTTCTGATATTGACAGTCTTTTTCAAGAATTCCTTGTTTACAGTAATTCTATATTCCCACAATTTGATTTCTCTGAACTTTTCCTAGACAGATTTACAATCATCAAAATCTAGAACCTAGCTTTGACTGCTCGCTTTTTGCCGGCCTCTTTCTTACCTGTGTGGTGACCTTGTGCAATTTTTATCTCTTTTTGTACCCCAAAAGTCTCTTTGAAGAATGTCTGTAGCTTGCTTTTGGACTCCGCCCAAGTTTCGTCACCCTTACTTTGCTTGCAGCCACTGAAACGAAGGTCATTTCGTCACAAATGATCCTCCAGCCCCGAAAGCTTTATTTCCAATATATATGTTCCCTCATGGTAACCTTACCTCACCTTAGAATATTGAGTAAAATGAGAAAATTATGTTCTTCATAGTCAGTATCAAACTTTAAAATTGGAAATTCACACAAAGCCAACAAAACAATGTTTTTGTCCAAACAATTAAAAATATTTTATATTATAATGGTTTTGTTTTCTCTGCTTCCTTTCTATGCAAATATGGTAAACAAGTGCATATTTATTTTTCAGAAGTCTGGAAAATAAATGGAAAGTAATATTTTTATTTTATTGTAACCATTTGTTAGTTTTCAGTTAAAGTCATTTCATTAATGTACTTGAGAAGACATCACCACCTCCAATTTATCAATCCTAAACTGGAGTCTTTAATGTTCCATTAAAAGAAACCCAATAAATATAATAATCTTTATTTTCAGTCATTCATATGTTTTATTATTATAATGTTGATTTCTTATTGACATAAGATCACAATTTTCTTGTAGAGGTAAATTTTGTTGACCTCTGAATTATGCAAAACAAAGTCAGTCCTTAAAGGATTTGAACACTGAATGGTGGGATTAAATACCACGAGGCATGTTACCCCCAGGTTTTAACTAAAGAATTTTGTATTGATATTGTCTTCTCAGAATTGGTTATTGGTTTATCATTCTGTGCTATTGGGATACTACATTAGACAATTGAACATTAGGTAATGACCCACTAAGATGCAGTGTAGTTGAAGTTCACTTTGCAGTCATTAGGCCACAGGTTTAATCTCACTGTGTACCATCGTACCAGTAATACACTGGAATAATTGCTGGCCTTGTGCCAAAAGTAGAAATAGTTATTTATCATAGCCTCAGTTGTCTCATGCTTTGTGAGGGAAATTAGGTAAACAGAAACTCTTTTGAAGCCTGTCAGATGGACTACTTATAATCCAAATAGCTGGCCTTGTCACACACTGTCATGTTGAATTCCTCTGAGAATTATGTTATGGGTACACGTGTCTGTGGAATGCTAAATCATTTACTCATTAATTTCATGAGCAAGCTGTTCCATTGATCAAATAACTGGAACACACATCATTAAAACAGAGACCCATTGATTGAACTTAGTGGAGTTTTTTTATTTTATTTTATTTTTCTTAGCTTTGATCATCTTTTATATACAACGGTTCTGGGATTTGGGACTTGGACCTTTTATCTTTGCCTGTGCCATTCCCCTACCCATTATGAAATATTGTTGTGTCCTAATCTATGTTTTAGTACAGAATCTTTTAGCATTAACCCTTTAACATTTACATTATTTTATATTTACTGCTATTGTAAAGGCGTTATCTCACATAATATCAAAGCTATGAGATTTTGATGATGTTATTTATTTTGAGAATAATATCTTAACATCGGTATGATTGGCTGGTTATGGCTGGTTTGAACAGAAAGAGGTGAGAGAATTCTGTCCGGATACGATCGGTTTAAATGCTAAAGGGTTAAATAAATAAAAAGGAGATGAATTTCATAAATAAATGAATGGGGTGAGTGTTCTATTGAAACTGAAGGAAGTAGTTCTACATATGGTGATCAATGGAATGAAATGACACTGACCCTGATATGAGAAAAGTTCATTATAGAGCCAGTATCTTTAGTCTTTGTTGAATATCAGGCATATGAGGCCCTGCCTTTTACTGATTTGGTAAGGATTTATTGTAACGATTAGTAAAGGATCTGATTTGACATTTGTAACTTTTTTCAGTCCTTTCTGAGGTCTTGTAAATTTGCATAATCTTAGCAATTATTTTTTTTATTACCATTGACAGGATTTACATGAGGACATGACTAGTAATTTCAATTTCTATAGTGTAGTCTTTGTAGTGGCTTAAATATCCTATCTGGGAAGTAGGGGACTGTGGGAGCTAGTGTGTTCCAAAAGCATTAGTGATAAATGACATTGTTTCCATAACATATTTTAACAATACATATAAAGTGTGAAACTTTATATATTATTTATGCGCAATATAGCATATATCAGAAAATCTAAGATAGAATTTAATGTAGGTACAACTACAGTTTTACATTAATTAATCATATCTTTATTGATTGCAGATTTTGCAAATTAGACAGTTATTTCAGCTAAGATCTGGTTTGTGTTTGATATATTAGCAATTTGCTATGAGTTCTCTTTGTGGGTGGAAAAGTAAGGGTACTTGTCTTCTGATGAACAGCTAGTTTGCTTTGAAACATGTAAAAGCAATCCCTATATTTTTCTGTGTAGAAAGATAATATAATTGTTTCTACTTTTGGCACAAGGCCAGCAATTATCCCAGTGTATTACTGGTGCTTTATTTTATCGACCCCGTAAGGATGAAAGGCAAAGTTAGCCTCGGCGGGATTTGAACTCAGACAATAGAAAGATAATATAATGTATTTAAATAGTTTGCATTTTCACAAGACTAGTTATACTTACACTATCTTAGATGTTGTAATATATACACACATGCACATATATACATACATGATCAAACACACAAGCATGAAGGTGTGTATATACATCTTAATGTTTATGCTCTAAACCTAATATTAAGGTGTGATATTTTTTTTGTTTGTGTGTTTGTCTCTGGTGTGAAGAAAAATTTCAGTTGTTAGAACAAACAGTTTCCCTTAAATAAAGCTGAAATATTTTCATGGAGTTTTTTCTTTTCTTATATTGTTTATCTCTTAACCAAGATCAATAGATGATTTTTATTTAAGATTTATTTTTCAATTCTTTCAAAGCAGTTTCTATCAAATCCTCCTGTAATATTTTTTTCCTTGCTATCTTATACTTTCTAATAACATTTCTTATTCTCCAAAACAATAATTTCCTCTAAAGATTATGTTGTGAATTCTTTAAATGCTGGTCACCTAAGTAAGCTTCTTATGTTTAGATTTACCCAGCTTTTGGCATATCTAAAACTGAATAAATAAAATATAAAACTGAATAAATATTTTTAAAAATCAATTTAAAAAAAAGCATTCTTTAAATTGTTAATTTATTTAACGGATGCCTATGAAAATAATATCTAACTATTTCGTTCTCTACAATAGTCTTAGATGTTTCTTTTTCTTTAATTTTATAAATAAAATAAAATATTTATAGAAAAGCTTTTACGCTTTCAAATGATATTAAAAGCACTTTCGCTATTCATGATGTTGCTAATGTTTGTTTCTTTGCCTTCTTTTTTATCATCATCATCATCATCATCATCATCATCATCATCATTATTATTATTATTGCTATCATTATTTATCACCTTTTTTCTTTTTTCTCATTCATTTGATTTCTTTGTAAACCCTGCACTTTTTGTAACCTGTCCTTGTAGTATCCTCTCTTACGGCAACACATCATCATCATCATTATTATACATTCTAGTTTCTAGTTTTCCTCTCTATAGCTATTATCTATCTTCTCAGTTTTTTTTCAAAAAACTTTTTAGATAGAAGTTTTATTGTAAAATTATTATTTCCTTATTTAGCTATTTATTTTATATTTATCCTCATTATTACTATTACTTTTGTGTTATACTTATCCTCATTATTACTATTACTTTTGTATTATATGGGAATATATTTCTTTGTCTTTATATAACTCAGCTAAGCAATGCCTCTCATCTCCAGTATCAAAAGTGTACATAGAATATTTTAGCTGTCTCTCTCCCTCCCACCCACATTTAGTTCTGATATGACCTTTTGATATCCTTTGTGTTGTACATCAGATTTTTGAAATTGTCTCTCACTGCTAACATTTTCATTATTATTCCTTGTTATTTAATGGAAAACAGCACATTTTCTTTTGAAGATTCAACAAACAATAACGATAATACATACAGATGTATATATATATGTGTATATATACCCGAATATAATCCGATCCGAATATAAGTCTACCCCCTATTTTATGCCTGAGAAGGTCAAAAGTCCAAACCCTCTTTATAAGTCAAAGAAGCTAATCAACACATTGTTCAGATGATGTGGTTTTGAAATTCTCTTGAGTATAAAATATATTAATGAAGTTTTAATATTTTGATGTTTAAAGTGTCGTTTAGAATATAGTTTTGTTTCACAACTCCATTATGTAATGATTTTCCTTTAAGTTTCAACCAGTTTCTAGAAGTTTATACTTCTGGTCACTCACTGATGGGAGTAGTTTGAAAGTAAGAGATCGAATAAGAGAACATTGTATAGGGAATCATAGTAAAAGTGGGAGGGAAGAACAGCAAGTGAGAGGAGAGGAGAGGCAGAGCAAGAAAAAGAGAAGGCAAGAGCTAGGAGAGAGAGAGCAATAAAATCAAATCAAAAGTAAGATTGAAAGAAAAAAATATTGTCCGAAAAAAATCGTGTGCACCAAAATCCAGAGAGGACTCGATAAGGGTTGTTTATATATATATATATATATATATATATATATATATAATGTAAAAAGCCCGTAGCGCAAATATTTATTATTAGTACAGGTTAAGAGTTTAAGCAATGAATTTCTGCTTTCAATCTAAGCGGGATCATTTGAAACTGAGAAATAGCAATCTGTAGATGCAGAAGCAAATATATATATTAAAAAAAAAGACCTAATATTGCCTTTATAAAACAGGAAGACATGTTCTCTTGAGATGAGAAAAATGTATGCAAGGAGAATTACATCATTATGAGGAGCGGGAAGAACAAATTCTTGCTATAATATATATATATATATATATTAATAGTAATAATAATAAATTTGAAGACTAAAATCCAAAGAGAGCTCGATAAGGATAAATATATATCAAATATATAAGAACCGTAGAGCAAATATTTATTAAAATAACAGATTAACGTTTAAGTAAAGAATCGCTGCTTTCACCCTTAACGGGATCTTCTGAAACTAAAAAAGTCAATCTGTAAACGCAGAAGTGAATATTTCAAAAAACATTGCAACCGGAGGAAGACAGGAAGTCAATACTTTGGTTCGTGGAAACGTTCCCTGGCAAAGAAGGGGAAAAAAACGAATATAATACGTCATTATTTGGAGCAGTGAAAAACGATTACACGCAAAGACAGAACCACGTTTATGGTATAAAAGAAGTCTCTATGAACCACCTAATAGAATATTAGTCTACGACTTCTTTTATACCATAAACGTGGTTCTGTCTTTGCGTGTAATTGTTTTTCACTGCTCCAAATAATGACGTATTATATTCGTTTTTTTCCCGTTCTTTGCCAGGGAACGTTTCCACGAACCAAAGTATTGTCTTCCTGTCTTCCTGTGGTTTCAACGTTTTTTGAAATATTCACTTCTGCGTTTACAGATTGACTTTGTCAGTTTCAGAAGATCTCGTTAAGGGTGAAAGCAGCGATTCTTTGCTTAAACTTTAATATGTTATTTTAATAAATATATATATATATATACTTCTTTTGGCATAAAACAAGACTGGGTGTCTATTTTGTGTTGTGAATGGAATGTCTTTGAAGAACTGCATGTATGTTTTGGGTTGTCATAGTGATATAAGTTGAATTATTTTAGTTGAAACTTGAGGTAAGCTTGTATTCCTGCTAAACCACTATTACCCTGTGAAGTATGAAAGTTACTATTTCGTTCTATGGCCATATAAACCTTGTACCTTTCAACACCAATTATTATTGGTGTTGAAATATTTTATGAAGTTATACTCTTGTATTTTCTGATTGATTTCAGAATCCCAAATTTGGCTTTAGTTTTGTTGCTGCTACAGTAACACATGAATTATAAATGAGGATAACTCATAAATACTTAAATATATCATGAATCTTGACAACTGGATTCACACTTTAACCCTTTCACGACCGCATTTCTAATGAAACATACTCTATTTCAATTAATTAATAAAGCATTTTGAGGGAATTACTAAAGTTATTAATTATTTAATTACGTAGATAGTAACTTAATGTAATTTTCTTATATACAATTATGTTGGAAAATTTCAATTTAAATTAGAAACCTTTAAAATAGGTAGTTTTATTTCATAGAACTGGAGCTGGTTTTGGCTGGGTTGGTAACTAGATTTAGTAGTAAATCTTTTTTGTGACAAAGCAGAGTTAGGAACACATTCGCAAAATCTGTTGGAAATGAAATATTTCTATATTGTAGTTAATCTGTTTTTGTTATTTTACTCATTGACAAAATGTGGAGTTGATATGATCATATTTAATTCATTCCAATTTAACTGTTTGCTCACAATTTAAAAGGGTGTTGGTTTAAAATAGACACTAAAATATTGTATTGAAAATCTCAGATATTACTTTGTGCCTAGGAACTAATAATATATTTTAATTCAAATTTTCCAAAACACAAATAAAATACTTTCATTTTACACTTAAATTTATCACATTTGTCATTTCAGACATCATAATGTATGCACACTTCCATGGTTCTTTCATCTTTATCATTTGCTATACTCTCACTTCTTTGTATCCAGAAGTATTCTTCTAGCTCTTTAAAATTAACAAAGTTTTACATGTTACCTTTTATTGATTGTTGTTTCAAACAGAAATCTAATTCATAAAGCAGAACATGGATTCTGATAAATTTGATTGCATAATTTTGTTGAATTTGCATTCTTAAAAAAAAACCCAAAAAGCTGAATGAAATATTTTTATTTTGGATGTTGGAAAAAAAAGTTTAATCATTTGTGACTTGTTTTGTGTGAGCTGCTTTGGATGACTCTGCTTTGAATGGCCCATATTAAACATAGTTAATTAATCAGTTTTAGGAATTTAAAGATGTTCCCTAATTTCAACAACTGTTTTTGATATTTTGTTTCTTAATGAGAGATTCTTCCTATAAAGAATGACTGAATAGATGTTGTGGTGTGTGGTTGGTAATTGGAATATTATGGGAATCATTAGCTTTTCACTCGGCTTTTAAACTCGCATTACTTCTTGATCAAATGAACTCCACTGATTGATATTGACTCATCCTATTGATTTTTTTATTGCATTGAGAAGCATATTTACCTTTTAGCCTTAATAGAAAATAAAATTAACTTTGGGTGCTTATAGATATTTGAAATGTTGCAGTGGCGGAGCAGAAGTAGTTGTGAATAATTTCAGATAACTAGTTCTTGCTAATAGAACATTTGGAGTTTGTAGTAGATAGAAAATGTGGCTCTATTGACAGGAACATGTTCACTCTATTTATAAAATACAGTAATACAAAGTACATAGTATGTAGATAAAAAAAAATTCTATTTGGTAGTGAAAATTAACCATTTTGATAATTCTACAATACTAATCTGTTTATTTTAAGTGTTTATATTTATCTAAAAACCTTCTGTTGTAATTTTATGTAAAAACCTTTAAGGTATGTTTCAAACAGCAGATAAATGAGAAAGTTAGTTATATTACTAAATCCCTTGAAATTCTTAAATATTTTCAAAATTATTTGTAAATCATTGGCAGTGTTTTTCATTTTCAATAGATATATAACAAGATGTGCTTTTCAGAGTGGATGATTTTGAGCAAAGGAGTGTGATGGACATAAGATTAGGTGGTATGGACATGGGTTAAGAGAACTGGTAACAATTACTTGAGATTAATTCTGGCTTATAGCTAGTCATAGGGCTAAATAACAAAATACTGATGATTGAGCCCTAATAATCATAATCATAACTTACAGCATTAAGCAGGCAGTTTAGTAGAGCTAACTTTTAGTGATTTAAAATAATCAGCATATTAATTTCCCCTTATTATAGGATTAATTAGCAGCTTGATCAGATCATCTTCAATCCCTACCCTGTTGTTTCTTTGGCCCTCCAGCCATGGTGTTATTCTATATCATATTACTGTTATAGTACTTCATATTTTCAACCCTAACATTAAGTTGATATGAATGCCTCACTCTTTGATTACAATTTATTATACATTTAGTTATTCAGTGATTTGTGCCTGTAATTTCTGTCATCACTGCCACACTGCATTGTATTTTACACACTTGATTTATATTATGTAGATAGAAAACGTTTAAAATTCAAACTAAATCAAAATTGATATTTTCTTCATAATTTTAGCATTCATTTTCCATTCTGCCATGAATTAATCTTCATACTCATTTAGATAAATTAATCCCCTTTCATATTAAATCAGATCTGGAATTAGGAAATCAAATAATTAGAGTATGAATTTCATAGTTGAGTGTCCTTTCTAATGTAAAACACTCTGATGTGGTATAGGATAAGATGATTTAATTCCATCATGTCTGACATATCTTAACGCTTTCATGTACTGTAACATACATCCACAATCTTTTAACTATTGCAATACCATTTACAAATAACTTTTCTTCTATTTACAATGCACTGCCCTATTTACATTAACTCATTAAAGACATTTCAATTGTTGTTTTGTAGCCTCTAGCCAAGTAAATTTACAATTAACACTTTTAATACCAAGTCACTTGAAACCACCCCTGGTTCTATGATACATTGCTGTTTGTTTTAAAGTACTTACATTTATATAAAAATCTTCCATCATAGTTTTACGTAAGAACATTTGTTATGTTCCAAACATCAACTTAATAATGAGAATGTTATACTAAATCTCTTCAAATTCTTGATTATTTTCAAAATTATTTGAAAATCCTAGGTGGTGTCTTTTATTTGAAATATGGTAATCATCATCATCATAATTTAATAATCCATTTTTCCATGCTTGCATGGGTTAGACAGGTTGTCACTTTATGAGACAATTCAGCTCTGGAGACCATGTTTTGCTCATAGAGATCTGTATTTTGGTTTGGTTTCTATGGCTAGATGCCCTTTTTAACACCAACCATTTTGCAGTGTGGACCGAGTGCTTTTTATCATGGCATTGAAACAACCACTTTACAATGTGGACTGGGTGCTTTTTGTCATAACACCAGCACTACCAGAGCCTGTTTTGGTTGGGTTGGGAACTAAAGGGTTAAAACCATGGTGATTTCAGGCAGGATGTATTTTTAAAGGATTAAACACTGCAAGGCATCTTTCCCGAGTTTCTACCAATCCACATACCTCCTTTTTAATAATAAAATAATGTTTTTGAAAAAGTGTTTACTTAGAAAGTCAAATGTTCATAGGATGTACCTTAATTTAGATTAATAATTGTCAGAATCTGAATATGTTGCTAAATGAAGCTTAATTAGAATTTCTGAAAATCTTTGTTCCGAGTTGAAAGCATGATGGCTCACCATTGCATCACTTAATAGTGATTAGCATGAATCATAACTCTCTCAATTTCGAGTCAGTCAGGCATATTTTATATTTAATTCAATGAAACAGGTTTCATGTTTGAAAAACAAATAGACTTTCAGATAAGCTGAACATTAGAGAAATGTTACTGCTTACATGCATACATAAATAGTAATGCAGCACAGAGTTGTGAGTCAAGCCAGATCAGATGATTGTGTCTTGCTCATACATAGCTGATTTTGGATGCACCAGACACGGTCATCTGATCTGGCTTGACTCACATTAGGACAACTCGTCTAACCCATACTGTGTGTGTGTGTGTGTGTGTGTGTGTGTGTAGGTATCTATGTGTATGTATCTATGTGTAATATATGTCTGTATCGTTACTGTTTAGTTTATTTTTCCAAACTAGCATGAGTTAGATGAGTTGTCCCATTGTGAGGCAAGTCTGATCAGATGGCCGTGATTATTTGTTCATACTGAACTGTTTCTGATTTGGTTTCTACAGCTGGATGCCCTTTTTAACACCAACTACATTTATACTGTGTGCTTTTGTCATGTCCCAACACAACCACCTCACACAGTAGACTCGGTGCTCTTTATTGTGTCATCAACTCGACACACCATATGATGAGCTGGGTATCTCCTGTCATGTCACCGATATGACCACCTTGTGTGTGTGTGTGTATCTGCATATATTAATAAACCATACATTTTTATATATATATTTATGTAGGTGTCACGACAAAAAAACACAGTCCACGCTGTAATGTGGCCGTGTAGGTAACACGGTAAAAACCTCCCAGTTCCACTCTGTAAATGTGGTTGGTGTTAGGAAGGGCATCCAGCTGTAGAAAACCCGCCAGATAGTCCTATGCGAGCAAGACAACCACTCTTGCCTCAAGTGGGAAAACTCCCGTCCAAACCCATGCTAGCGTGGAATATAGATGTTAAACGAAGATGATGATGATAAATCCTCATGGCAATCCTTTAGTAAATGCTTACATTTGTTATTTTCAAGTTACTTTCTTTTATGAATGATGATGATGATATCAGATCTTATTTTATATTGAACTCACGGTTTCAATAATTATCTTGTTTCATGGGAATAGTTCTTGCCAATTGATAATTTTTTTTTCTTATCAGCACGAGTGTCCTTAACCAAAATAATAATAATGATGATAATAATCCAGATTGGTAAAATTTCTAGCATATTTTGAAGTAATTAAAGTCTCACAGTTAACGATTTTAAACAGCCTGCAATGCAATTAAAATCTTTAAAGTTGTGATAATGTTAACTTTAACTTTATTGTTCAAATAAATTGTATAAATCATGTAAAAAACATATATAACTAATAACTGTTTTTTGAATTAATTTTGATTGAATAAGATTAAATAATTGATCCAAAGTAGGAGGAGATGAAGGCAAATTATAAATACTAACACAAACAAAAAAGAAAGAAATTTATGAAATTAAATTAAATTAAGGTGTAAATTAGCCAAATGTAGCCATTAGAAACATGTGCATATCTGACTTGTATGTAATCAAATTAGTTAAAATAGTTTCTTTAACAATGTTACATGGTTTATTGCCAGTGATAGGTGGAGTTGACTTGTTAAAATATCATTTGGCAGTCATCACTGCTGTGTTGTGTTGTAATTGAGCAAGGAGCCTCTATCTGCTCTGTAGTGGATTTAATGGCAGACGTATTACTAGGGTCTTCTCTGGATCATACTTTTTATTTATTAAAAAGTTTTTTTTTATCGAGGTACCCAGGCTCAACAAGCCGAAATCTCAACCACCATCTAATGTTAATTTTTTCCTGCTAGTAAGGGTTGAACACGCTGTCACAGACTAATGTCAGTACTTAATCAGCAGCACTGATCTCTCAGATGAGCCAGGATCTCATCTTGCTAACGTATGTTCCTGCACACTACAATGTGTGCTGTGCAGTCATGGCACAGCACTAGAGAGGTTGTCATGTCTTTGACACAGCTGTAGTCCTCTCTACCCTTTGTTTAGCAAGATTTCAATGACTGGATGTGACATAGAAATGTATATCCTTGCTAGAAGAGCTGATCAAACATTTATTTCTTGATGACTCTTATATATGTGAATGAGGCCTAATGCTATGTAGCTTTAGAAATAATTGTGGAATAAAGTAAACACATGGTGGTTATTCTGTTAGCTAAGAGTTCTATAGTCGCTAGTATTTGATTAGTAATTGGAGATACTCAAATCATCACATTCCTCACAAAATAAATGCAAGGTTTAGCCAGTTCCTCTATTCTCTCATGAAGACCATTATGTTCATCACACAGTCAGCATTACATCATAACAACTATGCCTTTTCTTAAGGGCCAGAAAATACTCCAACTGCAAATAAAACAGTTCCAATCTACTCAATATTATGTATGAGTATGTCTGTACTCACCAACCCCCTCACCCTCTTCAATCTCACTATTCAGCTATATTCTCAGCTTTATCTCTTACTATGATGGCCTCTGCAAGTACTCATATAACTTTGATACTATCATCATCATCCTCCTTACTTAATCCCAATTAATACTTCCACCTTCTTTCTTTTGTGTTTTATTATTTACCACTGAGGGCGGTGGATTGGCAGTATCGGTAGAACGTCGGACGCCATGCTTTGCAGCATAGAGTTACGCCCCTTTATGATCTGAGTTCAAATCCCGCTGAGGTTAACTTTGCCTTTGATCCTTACGGGGTCGATAAAATAAAGTACCAGTCACGTACTGAGGTCGATTTAATTGACTTCCCCTCCCCCAAATTGCTGGCCTTGTGCCTATATAAGAAACCATTACCACTGATCACCTGTGTTACTTCATCCTGCTGCCCATCTTTTACTCCTAGTACTTTCAATTAAACCTAAACCACAACCTCACTACACTATGTTGACTCACTAAACAGATATGTAATGAACACTGCACTTCTCAGCATTACTAACAAATATATAAAAGTATTCTCGAGTCTGGAATACCACCCCCTCCCATTCATTTTTCTTTACTACTCCCCTCCCCTATACAATTTCATCTATTTGGAAGTTTTATGTGATTACTTGACCAGCTGAAAATAGCAACCAATTCTTCCTCAAACCCCACCATATTGTCTTAGCAAAAGGAACCACGTATTAATTAGATACACTATTTAAACAAAAAAGAGAAAGTGGTTATATCTGCAACATCTCTATCTGTAGGTCCACTTGAGAAGAGCTGACCTCACTTAAGCAACAACTATTATTACTTCAAGTTTTTGTTGTTGTTTTTATTAAATTGTTACACGAGGAATCTTTAAAGTTTGGTGAATAGAAATGTTAAAATGTCTTGCAGGGAGAAACGTCTTACAGCAATCAGTGGAAACAGTTTTTTCTTCACTAAGCAGTTATATCATATCTAGACTATCCTCATGATCAGGTGAGTTGTCAAATATCTTTTAGGATTTAGTATTTCTTCACAAACTCTAATCTCCATGCTGCTTCTTTCATGTATCACATGTATTATTGGTTCAGAAAGAATTAACTTCAACTAGGTTAATATGGGATTAGAACTTTTTTTAATCTATTTTTTTCAAACTTACAAAATAAAGTTTTATAGTCAGTCGGTTTATAAAACGTTCTGCAATTTGAATATAGTAAAATTATTTCTCATCCTTTTATGTTTCTTAGTTTGCACCCCCCCCCCCCACTCCATTTTTTTTTTCTTTGTTATACCATACCATCATCATCACGTCCGTTTTTTAAAACACTTGCATGGGTCGAACAGGTCCTTTTCAGCATCTCAACACTCCGTTTCTTCGTCATCTCTTCTGTGAGTCTCGGCATTTTGAGGTCAGCTCTCACCACCTCTGCCCAGGTTTTTCTTGGTCTACCTCTGCAGCAACTTCATTCTACTGTCACTTCTTCACTCATTCATCATCATCCATGCTCATCACATGTCCGTACCACCACAGTCATCTCTCCTATATATTTTACTATTTTTCTCTCTCTCCCATTTTTCCCCATACTGATAATGTAGTGTGTGTGTGTAGGTAATAACTTCTGGCAAGAGGAGTGAACCACCTCTTAGTTAAAATCTATTTTATGTATTCCACTTAGAAAGGGCAAGGGTGTCATAGAATATTCTATTTCTTCCTCTACTTCACCTCATTTGTAAATCTCTTATGATTTCTACTTCAGAAAAACAATAGTTGTGCTTTTAGTCCTAACCACCAAGGATCAAAGTCATTCTAGTCATGACTGGGTTTTATATTTTTTATTGTTGTTTTTTTAGGGAGGAGGGGGCATTTCACATATAGGACTGTGTTATCCAGACTGTGTTTTCCTTTTTAAGATGGTAGTCAAGGAGAATTGTATATAAATATGTGTGTCTTCATATACACCTCCATTATGCTAAAATGCTGTCTTTATATATATATATATATATATATATATAATATATATACACACACATACACTTAATTTATACATGTGTATATATATATATATAAAAATTAAATGTCCGTATATATGCCTTAAGCAGCACTTGTAAACATCTTATATGTGTATACAAAAGTATTTATGTCTGTAAACAAAAATTATGTCCAAGATTTCAATTTGTGTTAAGTAATTTTATGATCACCCAGATATTATTTTACAAATTAACAAATTAATTTCTAATGTCAATGGTGGTTGTTGATGATGATGATGGTGGTATTAGTTTATGGTGATAGTAGTAGTATCTTGAGAAACAATAATTTTGTTGTCTCTTGTCTTTGTTTTTGTCTCAACCTCCTATTACCAGAGGATATTTATTTATTCAAATACTACTGCTTTAAGAAGAAATGAAGCAATCTCTTAATTTTAAGCTGTTGTTCCTTTACCCATTTATTATTATTATTGTTATTATTATTATTATTTTGATGTTTTAAGTTGTTGAAATGCCATGTAACAGTATCTTTTCAAACTGCTGACAATGGATGCATTGTTTGCTTGTGTGTGTATGTTTGTGAATGTGTGTGTAATATTATTTTATTTCATTTGCATTTAACAAATAAAACATTGAATTTCTTTTCATAAACAAAAGTAAAAAGTAACCAAACGTCCAACAAGGACAACATAAGATGTGAGGCAGAGTTAACCCAGTGTGTTCTTGACTGTTGACAGAGCAACTCTGTACACATAGCTGGGTTTTTTACTCTTAAAATATTATGTGATAGCCATATGGGAGGGAGACTCAACATGGGTTGATATACAGAATATTCTCTCTCTCTCTCTCTTTCTCTCTCTCTCTCTCTCTCTCTCTCTCTCTCTCTCTCTCTCTCTCTCTCTCTCTCTCTCTCTCTCATTTATGAATTCCTTCCCTGTTGAAGTGAAGAATTTTTTCTCTCTCCAGTGTTGTTGGATGAACAAGTAATAATATACTGCTACTTCATGCTAGCTAAAAGTTGATTTGGAGCCGCCCCATACATCCCCAGCTTCTTTCTTTCCTCACCCCTCTCTCCATTTTTTATGGGAACTAGTCACACAATATGATCTTTTATGTTGAAATTGTCCTCCACCCCCTCCTGCTTCTCTTGGCATTTTTTTTAGCACTTCTGTTTATCCCCCACCCTGTCAGAGGGAGGGGGCAGTTTTTCTCATTCTTTTTCTCTTCCTTTTATTTACAAAGCTCTCTCTTGCTTCCTTCCCCTCCACACATTTCTGGTGAATAGTTTTATGTTCAGAAACTAGAAATGCTGCTAGAATCACCCTCTTGCCCCAGTTTTTTTTCTTTTTTCTCTAACCATGACACTGTTTAAAAAAAGTCTTTTAGTATTGATAGCAGGAATTATTTATGTTGCTTCCTGCCATTCCTCTTTTACTGCCTTAAAACCATTCTTTATGTGCATTGAGTATACCCTCAATGTAAGTAAGTCTATATCTTCTAAGTTGTTACTTGTTTTACACTGTTGGCTGCTTGAAATAGTTGACACCTTTTGCTTGCAATATAGTTTTCATATATTCTGACAAAACCAAAATATCTTTAACCCTCTTGATACCAAACTAACCGAAACTGACCTTGATTATGTCATACAAAACTGCTTATTTTAAAGTGTTTATATTTATCTAAAAAAAAAAATTAAAAAAAACACCTCATAATTCTATATAAAAGCTTTTGTTAATTTATGCTTTAAAATCAGAGAGTTAGTTGTATTACTAAATTCCTTTACATAAAACACATGGTAACGATAGGTTTAACCCTTGATCCCAAACTGACAAACTGCTCACAGTTTTGATACAAAACTGTTTGTTTTAAAACGTTTATATTTATCTAAAAACCTTCCATCCTTATTTTATGTAAGAACATTTATGTTCCAAACACTTGCTTCACCCTTTAGCATTTAAACCCCGGCCATATCCTGGCCAGAATTCTCTCACTTCTTTCTCTTCAAACTGGTTGTAACCACTCACTCATACTGATGTTTACATATTGTTCTCAAAATAAATAATATCAAAATGTCATAGATTCGATATTATGTAAGATAATTATATAAGGTAAAGCTTTTACCCTGAAAATACAATAGTAAATATAAAGTAATGTAAATGCTACAGGGCTAATGATGAAAAAAGTAAATATTAAACTGGTTGTTGGAACATAACTTAAATATTTTACATGGAATTATAACAGAGGGTTTTTAGATACATGTGAGTAATTTAAAACAAAGTACAGGTGGTTTCAGACAGTTTGGTATCAAGTGGGTTAATCTCAGTTGGGTCCAAAAAATGGTAGGGTCTAAAGCCTGACTGTTCAAAGGCTACTAGTTAAATTAAAAGTAATAAATTCTAAGCATTATAAACAATTGTTTCATAGATTCGTGATTTCTCATGCTCCGAAAACTGTTGTGTGTCATATATAATTCAGTACTGCATTTAATACAACAGCTAAAAGTATTTTTGTTTCTGACTTGTGAATATTGATTTTGTATACAAATAAGAACAAATCCTCAGATTTAGAAATGGGAGGAAAATCCAAGGCATTATAACAATGTGAGATAAAAACAAATTGATACAACTGAGATCTAAAGCTTGATAAAAGACTTGTTAAATAGTTTTCAATAAGATTATCTAAAAGTAAATTTGTAAGCATTTTGTATGAACACATTCTAAATGAATAGTTTTCTTCTTCTTTTGCCCACTTATTCTTGAGAGGTTCTTGGGAGCTGAGACCTCAAACATTCCTTCCAACAGGTCCTCTCAGAAGCAACCATCTCCAACTGATCCAGCTGGATCACCAAGTGAGACCAGCCAAGCTCATGGATGTTATCCAACCATCTTGCCCATAAAATTTGACCAGTAGTTATCTTTAGAATTGATCATAAGTGTTTAAACTAAATATCTGCTTAAGAAAGATGTTCTTGATAATGTTTATGCTTACCAGTCATCTACGGATTGTTGGGGAAGGTGAAACAAATCCTTCATTTTAATCACCATCTATTCATGAAAACCATTTCTACCATTATGAGAAAGTGTAAAAAATACTTATTTTCAATAAACATCCTAGTGGGAGATGAATTCATGAATTCTAAAAGATAAAAAAAAAAAAAGGCTTGTGTTTCAATCTTTTTTTCTAAGAATTTCCATGGCTACTTTTGCATGGAAAATAAACATTTGTGCCTTGCTATGAATTATTCTTGGAAAATATCTGTTGCTCTCTCTCTTACAGTTGATTAAATACAATAATTAGAAATCTGAATTAGCTAAGCCCAAAATAAACAGTCAAAAGGATGTGTTTGTTCTAACGGTTTGATTATTGTTTTTAAGGGAATTGCTTGAGGAATGTGTGTGTGTCTATAAAACTTCACATCAGTTTAAATTATTGTTAACTGTTTCATCTTCGACACCGGCTGAGGTAAAGTAAGGGATGGCCATACAATAAAGCAGCTTAAAGAGTAAACTGTATATTTGCAGTAATTCAAAAAGTCACAAGTAAATATTTTATCTGAAAGAATTCCTCTGAAATTGTTGCTGGCTTGTCCCAGTTTCTTTTGCCATAAACCAATGAATAGTAGGGAGTCATTTAAAGAATTCTTTGACCAATTTTACCATGATCATTCCATTGTTGGCAATCTAACTTAATCTTTTTAACCCTTTCATGACTATATCTCTAATGAAATACTCTCTCTTTCAATTAATTAATTAATGCAGAGTCGGTTGAGCAACTGACAAAGCATCTTGTGGTACATGGTTATGTTCTGAGTTCAAATCTCACCCAGCTTGACTTTACCTTTCATCCTTGTGAAGTTGGTAAAATAAGTACCAATTAAGTACCGATTATGATTTGATCACCTATACTCTTGAACGCAGTGCCTCAGTAAAAGTAGGAAAGAACTACGCAATTATTTGTAATCTTTATATTATGACTCTATTTAGAAAACACCAACTAGAAGAAACCAATCCCTAAATAGTTGAAATATTTTGTTGGTTTTTTGTTGTGCATAATGACATGGAAGAAATTGGAGATTTCCCTATTTATATATATTTTTTCTTTTCTTTCTGTTGAAAAGGGCAATTCTAAGCAGAGTTTGAAACAACAGCTTGTATGTTTTGTACATGAATCGAGTCATCAGTGTCATAATAGCAGCAATCACACTTCCAAACTTGCTTATATTTGGAGGTTTTACCAGTAAAATATAAAGCTAGTTACTGTATATGTTTGTTGTAGTATTTGACACATGATTTCTCCTGTTTGGATCTCCATTACTAGCCCACACCTACTTTAGCATGGAAAATAGTAAGAATAATCACTCATTAAGTATCATTACTCTAAAATTTGCCACTTGTCTGGGAAGGGAATTTATACTTGCAAGTCTTCTGTATCCTGGAGCAAATAACATGTATTTGTAAATATGGATGTACATGTAAGCTGACCACAGTTGACGCATGTGCGCACAAGAACACACACAGATTGAGAGTACCCCGTTTGTATATATATCTCTACCTTGATTCTGGCATGTGTATGATAATGATGATGAATCTTGCATAAATGTCAATGAGTGTTTCAGTTGTTCAATTTGTGGAATTATTTTACAGATTTAAATATAATCCCAACACAGATTCAGCCTGACATTTCATGATACAACACTTGGGTTGTAAGACACATGGCCTTGATTCTGCAGAATAGAACTGAGGAACTGTTATAATGCAAACTGCTTACCCATTTGGTCATAACTTTACTTAGTCTGTCTACTCTCTCTCCCTCCCCCCTCTCTCTCCCCCCTCTCTCCCCAGCACTAACCATATTGACAAAGTGAACAATGTTAACATGTTGATTTTTTTTTTCAATATTGGAAAAACGTATTTCTTTATTATAGTTATTTCTTACTATATCATAAATTATTGATTATTTTCACCAACATCCTATTACTACCTTCTACTACAAAAGTAATATAACTAATAATAATATCACATTTTATTCAATACAAAGCTACAATAGTTATATATATATATATATATATATATATATACAATATGTTGAAAGGGTAACACACTAGAGAGAGAGAGAGATCATGTGCCATCAATAAAACAGGGAAAACCACCAGTGTATGGAATCTATAACCTATGGAAGGCAGGGTAGACACACAATAATTAAAAATATAAATTAAAATGCGTATACGCACCTCTATAACTATATAACACACACGTACAAATACAAAGAGATCTGTTTCGCCAGGAAATTGTTGACTGAAATGGAATCGTCTATGGGTCATCAGCGCATGTAAGACTATATATTCCAGACAACTCTAAGGGAATCTAAGACAACCGTCCAGCAACACGCGACAGAGAGAAGTGACAGCATGCGTAGGACAGTGAACCAGTGGTATCTGAGGGACGAGCTGCTAGAAAGGGCAGCCCCAAAACCACTGAGATGTGCTCAACTAAACAGAGAGAGGAAAGACTGTTATAAGGAGTTATATCATGATAAATTAACGGAGCCATAGACTCTCGCTATTCCCTGTCAATAATGTTCTCAAAGGAGAAGGAATCCTGAGCTCTTTAAAATACAATGTGTAGAAAGGGTAACACACTAGAGAGAGAGATAGTGCGCCATCAATAAAACATCAATAAGCACATTATTAACGAGAGTCTATGGCTCCGTTAATTATGTGTGTGTGTGTTTGGTACCAGGAAACTATATATGTGTGTGTATGTATATATATATATATATATATATATATATATATATATATATATATATATATGGAAACTATATAGTGTGTGTGTGTGTATATATATATATATAAAAAATGTGCGTGTATGTATATATGTGTATATATATATATATATGGAAACTATATATATATATGTGTGTATGTATATATATATTTATTAAAATAACAGATTAAAGTTTAAGCAAAGAATCGCTGCTTTCACCCTTAACGGGATCTTCTGAAACTAACAAAGTCAATCTGTGAATATATATATAAATATGTGTGTGTGTGTGTGTGTGTATATATATATATATAGTACCAGGAAACTATGTATGTGTGTGTGTACACATACAGGAATGCAAGTGTGATTATAGATATAAAACTCTAATCGAAATTGACTGTTGCTTAAGGAAACGAAATGAAATAAAAACTCACAATGACAGTAATGTTATTTCATGTTCTATATTGAAAGTGTCACTGTTTCATTGGTTGTCAACGAGTTTAAGATAAGAGGCAAAAATATGAAAATGATTGCATGTACCTTCAATAACACTTTGACAGGACTTTCACCACATGGTTGTACACATCCTTTCTCTAGATTCCCAACGTCACTTGTGTGATACATAAATATATGACTGATGAGCAAAATGGCTTTAAAATTGTCTTTTGTTTTTATTCAATAGTTTACTCAATACTCTATTCAATAGTATAGGAGAAGAGCAGCTTCCATGGCCCTTTTGACACTGTTGAAGAAAAAGGAAGATGAAACTACACGTAGCTTGTTGTATTAGATTGTAGAACATCAGATTTTGTTTTTATACTGTTAGTGAGAGAGTGGGATGGGTGTGGATGGGAGTATCAGCAAGCTCCAAATGCTTAAGAGAGTGAAGGACTAAATGATGTTGAACTGGGCAACATTCAGTTTATTGATCAACAACTCAAAATACAAAGAGTTGGAACAAATGTTCTTTGGCATCTTGTCCGATGTTAAAACAATTCTTCTTGTCCTCAATCCTAGACAGGTGCTTTATTTTATTTTATTTTATTTTATTGATTAAAAAAAGATGAAAGGGAAAATTAATCATGTTAAAATTTGAACTCAGACCACAGAGAGCCAGAACAAATACTGCAAAGCATTTTGTTTTACACTTTAACAACTCTGCTAATTCACCAACTATGGTGCCATAGACAGCAGAATTGGTTTGAATGCTTGCAACAAAGTAGACTCTACTAAAGGTACTCAAAGGCTGTCAGGTGGTGGTGTTAAGTTTCATGACACATTTCCATCTACTAGATGTTTACTTGCATGGCTTTGGTTGACTATGGTAGAATATACTTGTCCAAGGTGTTGCAACCTTGGAACCATGTGATTGTGAAGTAAATGTCTTAACTAACTGCGCTCATTATAATATCAACTCTACTAAGCTTGTCAAGATGAAACAAACAAGGAATATATTATTACCATATGAGTTGAGAAAAATAATTTTTAACTCACACACCTGGATCATATTTTGACTATGCATATGAAGAGAAATCTAAGAAAGAAAAGATCAATACTTAGTATTAATTGATTTTTTTTTATGTGGGTATGTATAAGTAAATTAATATTTCTTTTGCTTTGATTCAGATTACTGTATCTTCTAGCTATAATCTACTTTTCATTATGTTTCATTTGAAGTGTCTCAGATTACAATGTATAACTGAAGCTTTGACAGTTTGCTTACAGCACCTGCTTAACTGAATTAATTTATTTCTAAACAATTCTGTTTACCTAAGCCAAAAAATGTACCGTATTGTGTATTTATTTATAATCTTTGCATAGGTTGTTTTGGGATGTATTTTTCTAACCATTTTACAGAAATGTTCCTCAACAACCTTTTCAAGGGTATCTGTATGACCAAAGCAATATAGTGTTGGTCTAAAAAAAAGACTATACTTTTCTAATTACTTATGAACATTACATATTTACAATCATTGCACTTTCTACAAATCAACGTCTTTGCTGACCTCTTCTAGCAACCAGGTATCTATCACCTAACCAAAGTTACATCATAAATATTTAGGACATTCTTTGCCACCAATCACTCAATGACATTTATACAGTGAGCAAGCTTACACTTTCCATTGTTTTCATCACGGACACACATCAACACATGCACACACACGCCTGTTCAAATCCCTTTCATCCTTCTGGATTGATATAATAAATAATATTTCAACACTGGTTTTAACTCAATAGAATATCCTCTTTCCATACAGAAATTGACTTTTTAACTATTGAAGAAATCAATGTTAAAAATATAAAGAAAATGATGTATAGATATTTGTGAAACACTCCACTTAATGCTTATAAGAGTGCTATGAACATTATGCCATCTTATTCCTATATCAGAAATCAATATTGGTTGTTTTAGTGTGGTTATCATTAGCCAAGTGTCAGAATGTTAGCCAAATAGTCTAGAGTTTGTATGCATTGTGCCTTATCATCTTGATAAAAGGCATCAGTCAGTTTATCTGTAAACAGGTATTGTGGTTTTGGTATATCTCAATTCTGTAAGCTGTATAGAAACTGTGAGTCTTTAGTTAGCTACATTGTTTAGATTGTCATATCTGGGTCCTTCTGGTAACATTCTATTGTATTCTTATCAAGGGATACTTGAGGTCAATCTTTTCTGTGATATAAAGTGTAGGAAACAATAAAAGTTGCTATAGTATATGTATAATTACTAGCACTAGCTGTCTCACCTTTAGACTATTACGTTACTTTTGCTTTGAAAATAGAAAAGATTTCAATAATGGTCCATATTAAAGCCCAGCAGCATTTTATCTAAATATGTTTACATTCCCTTGATAAAATCTAAATCTAAACTATAATAAAGAAAGGAATGCGGGACTGCATACAGAATATAATTTTTTTATCCCATTTGTAAAATAAGTTGGATTACTTTGAATAAATAATGAATGAATATTACATAATTTATTTACTAAATTTCGTAGCTGTTGATTAAATATATTTTATTTGTTATTTAAAGATTGACTTCTTTAAAATGTTCAAATGTGAACACTTCCGGTTAGCGATCGCTTAAATAAACATTTATATTTCCATCACTAATTTTCTCCTAATGCAGTTTATATATAATATCGTCTTTTTTAAATGTATCATGGATTACGTTACTGATTACATAAGACAGTGTAACACAGTCTTCGTTCCATTTCTGTGTATATTGTCAATTACGATTTTATTTGATGTATCATATCTACATGCATATATACTTGCATATAATATCAATATACACACTACATATACTAGCAGAAAACCACACAACGGGTGGTTTTTCTGCTAGTGTAAATAATTAGAGCTTTGCAACTGATTGGGTCATCATTGAAGACTTGTTTTTGTGTATAATGACCTGGTCTTGTCAACCTAACAAAGCCCTCCATTTTCTTAATTAGTGTTCTTGGTTCGCTCTTGGTTAATCTTTATCGAACTGACATATGATAAAAAAAAATTACTATCCTGATTATCCTGTCTTTTAACCCTTTTCATACCAATTCCTCCAAAACTGTCTAGCAAAATCACCCATTTTAAAGATTTTCTATTTAAATTAATTTTGTTAGTTCAAGTTGCTTAATAACGAAATGATTAATAATCTTAATAAATCCTTCCAAATTCTAATTGATAGCTAATTTAAATACTGTGTTATTTAATTTAAAACAGTAATGAAAGAGTTTATATCTTTTGCTACCATATTTCTAACAAAAGAAAACTGCCTGTGATTTTCGAATAATTTTGAAAATAATCAAGAATTTGGGGAAATTTAATAATATAACCAACTTTTTTCATTATTAAGTTGGTGTCCGGAACATAACTTAAGTATGTAAACATTTTAAAATAGAATAGTGAATTGTAGTTATAATGAGGAGCAGTTTCAGGCAGTTTAGTATCAAAATGTAAAAGATTTTATACAATGTCTGTGTTGAGGGAGGTTAGGATGCTATTTCTAGCAGATTGAGTGATCACATAGAGGCTTCTTTGCAGGCTTAGCAATATCTAGGTTGAATTATTTTAGTGTTTGGTAAAATTTAAAAAAAATTTTTTTTATTTGCATTGTTTATTTGGTCGTTGTTCACGCTGTTATTCTATAGATAATGAAGACAACCACAAGGATATGGTCCAAACTCCTACTGTTATTACCTCTCTCTCTCTCTCTCTCTCGCCCTCCCTATCTCTCTGTATGGTGAGCAAATGGGGTCCCACGGGCTGGCCTCCCCACAGCCCCGGCTGACAGAATGGCGATGGCGTTTCCCTGGAGGATATAATGACTAATTATAGGGGACAGTATAGGTTTTTGATAGCTTTGCCTTTGGAGGGCAGTTGTGGTGCAAGGGAAGTGAATCAGCTCTCAGAACCTAGGCTATGAACACAGCTTGCCAGGAGTTCATGGAACTCACCACTTTGCTAATTACACATGGTTTAATATTCAAAATGTTATTACTCTGTCCATTTGAATTAAGCTTGGTAAATAATAATGCTGAAAATTATTATTATTAATATCATCATCCACTTAAGAACTATAAACTTAATGCTTGAATGGATAGAATAGAGGTTGTTTTTCTGTGTTTTTTTTTTCTTTCTTTCCTTGCCTCCCCCCTTCTAAAGTCACATTCAATTACTGTTTCATATAATGGCAAAAGGAGTGACTTTTAAAGATCTCTGCAACTAATGGAGTGAAATCTCATTAATCTATCATTGTTATATATTTTCTTTGGTTCTTAAAGCATTTTCTTGCTCTGATATAAATGTAAAACTAAATACATAAATAAATAAAAGTTATTGATGAAAGCTTTTTATGTTGTGAGTCATCCCCCAAAATAGTTTATTGGTTCCATTCAATAATATTGTGTTAATAAATATTCATATTGCTAAATGTAATTCACCCACACTTCCAATTCTCACTCTAAAATACAATATAAACATTTTTCAAATCGGCAGTATTTTTTTGTTGTGTATTTTTTAATATCTAGTAATTTTTTTATCATTCTTTTTATAATCTCTGTTATAAAAGAAAAGATTGATAAACATAGTTATTTCAAACATCCTCTCCACTTTGATGAGAGGTCAAGCTTGTTGATTTCTAAATGTTACTTTTCATCACACACACAAAAAAAAGCAGGAAATTTATGAAAAACATGTATTTTTAAAAGTATTCTTTATTTTGTTACTGTTTAAACTTCATTGACATCAGTCTGATGAGTAAACTGGAGTATGGAATGTGGAACCACAGAGTTAACACCATACATTACACCTTTTGTGTTATGTTTTCTTTTTAAACTTTCCTAGCTTTCTATGCTATTGTACTTCAGAAGCTCTCATTGTTGCCCCCTCCCCCAATATCCACTTTTTTTTTTAGCATCATTTATTAATCTAATCTATTAATTCTGTCATCTCTACTCTGTTATTACTTATGTTGTTGATAGGTGCAGACATGGCTGTGTGATTATGAAGTTTCAAGTTCCATTCCAATGTGACACCTTCAGAAAGTGTCTTCTACTGGACATAACAAACAAAAATAGCCTTGTTCAGCCCATGCCAACATAGAAAAATAATGCTGGCAATAAGGATTTATATCTCCTTAACCCTTTAGCATTTACATTACTCTATATACACTATTGTGTTTACCTCATATAATATCAAATCTGAGATTTTGATGCTATTTATTTTGACAATTAACATTGGTATGAGCAGCCGATTACAGCCAGTTTGAAGAGAAAGAGGTGAGAGAATTCTGGCCGTATACAGCCGGTTTAAATACTAAAGGGTTAAAGGAATAAGAAACCAATGAATGTCTGACTACATTTATTTCATAGCTGAGACTGTGTGTTATTTGAAGGTAACCAGCTATAAAAGAAACCTTCTTCATAACCGGTATTAAAATATGAATCATCCTGGAGAACGTGTAATTGTTTGTTTTTCTTTTAACAATTCTGACATCTTAAAAGATATGTTTGGGTAGTATTTATATATAATTGTTTCTACTTTTGGCACAAGGCCAGCAATTACCCCAGTGTATTACTGGTACTTTATTTTATTGACCCTGTAAGGATGAAAGGCAAAGTTAACCTTGGCGGGATTTGAACTCAGAATGGCAAGGGCCGTAACTATGCGTCAAAGCATGGCGTCCGACTCTCTACCGATACTGCCAATCCACCGTATATATAATAAATCTAAACTTTGACCTCTATCATAATGTTGTTATTTTGCCCTCAGGTCAACTTTCATTAAGTAAACCTGTGTTCAAACTGTAATCTCTTTTTCTTCCAATGCATAGTCTATCTAAGATTACATTATCTTATGTATTTTTCTGTTTTGTAAGATATCAGGATGTGATTTTAAAGAGATTTAGCTGCTACTTCTAGCGTGTTGAACGACAGCATAGAGACTCCTTCAAGGTCCTACCTTCTGTTATATTTCTCAGCAAAGTATACTGCTCATTGTGTCTTTCTTTAGGAGTTTCCACTCCATTTATCCTGTGGCAACATTTTGAAAGTAATTTGAGTTTAAAATTTCCCCCTTGTCAGTTACTGTATAGCAAGAATGTAAAATCTAAAGTTTGTCTCAAGCATCAGTCTTAGAGAGGTTATGATGTCTTTGACACAACTGGAGTCTTCTTCATTCTTTGTTTTCTGTGGCTGGATGCCCTTCCTATCACTAACCATTCTACAGAATGTATTGGATTCATTTTATTGTGGCACTAGTACTTATGAATAACTCTGGGACCAAATATATTTAGACAATGTGAAAATACTAATCAATGAGGCACCAACAGGTGTGGAACAGGTAGAAAGAAAATAAGTTAAATCAGCTTCAAATTTTCGTCTCAATTTCAGATTTTTAATTACAATTGAAAATAAAACAAATATTCTAATCCAGTGTTAGCAAATTTTCTCCAAATTGGAACCCCTGCCCTAGTTCTCTTTTTTAGAAACTTAACCCTTTCATTGCCATATTTCCAATGAAAGACACTGCCTCTGTGTTTCAATTAATTTTGAAAATAATTTTAAAAACATTTGGATGAATATAGTAAAATAACTTTTTCACAATCAAGTTGATGTTTAGATCATAACTTTAAAAACTTCTTAGATAAAATGATGGTGGAATGTATTAATATATAAAGTACACTAAAATGGTCAGTTTTGTGTCACAGATTTAAAGAGGTAGTTTCAGGCAGGTTGCTATCAAAAACGGTTAACATACATTATACCATGTAGTTATATCTTCCTTTCTTTCCTTCTTGCTTTGTTATTATGATTTCAAATCCCGCTGAGGTTAGCTTTACCTTTCATCCTTTTGGGGGTCGATGAAATAAAGTACCAGTAATACACTTGGGTTCAATTTAATCAACTTTTCCCTGCTCCAAAATTGTTGGCCTTGTGTCTAAATCAGAAATCTGTATTTCAGATGCTAGTAGTTGTTATACTAGATAGTTTCTGTCATCATCATCATCATCATTTCATTTTACGTCCGCTTTTCCCTGCTTGCAAGGGTGGGACGGGAACTGATTCTGGCTTGATTTCTACAGCTGGATGCCCTTCCTAACACCAACCTCATTTACAGTGAGTGCTGGGTGTTTTTTTTCCGTGGCGCCTACACGTCCACTTTACAGTGTGGGCTGGGTGCTTTTTTGCCGTGGCACCTCCACAACCACTTTGCAGTGGAATGATATGGACCCCGGTCCCTATCATCTCATTTCTACAGCTGAGTAAACTGGAGCAACGTGAAATAAAGTGTCTTGCTCAAGGACACAACGCATCACCCGGTCTGAGAATTGAACTCACAACCTTTCGATTGCTAAGCCATGTACCTCTGTGTATGTGAAAACTTGATATCATTGTTTATGTGATATCATTGTTTCTGTGTATGTGTTTATGTGATATCATTGTTTCTGTGTATGTGTTTATGTGATATCATTGTTTCTGTGTATGTGTTTATGTGATATCATTGTTTCTGTGTATGTGTTTATGTGATATTATTGTTTATGTGATATCATTGTTACTGTGTATGTGTTTATGTGATATCATTGTTTCTGTGTATGTGTTTATGTGATATCATTGTTACTGTGTATGTGTTTATGTGATATCATTGTTTCTGTGTATGTGTTTGTGATATCATTGTTTCTGTGTATGTGTTTATGTGATATCATTGTTTCTGTGTATGTGTTTATGTGATATCATTGTTTCTGTGTATGTGTTTATGTGATATCATTGTTTCTGCATTTTTGTTGAGATTCAAGGTTTTATTACTTTTGGGGGTAATGGTGGTGGTGGTGAGGGCTTCTTTCCACTTCTTCCTTTAAGATCTGTCAGGCTCATGTTCTTGTGACATTTCAGATTCTTTTTATGTACTTACTGTTAATTACATGCCATCAATTGATCAATATCAATTTCTCTTCTGTCTTTATGACCCATAGGACATCAATGTCTGTCACTAAAAGCTAATTTTCTACAAAGAAAAATCTCTCTCTCTCCCTCTCTCTCTCTCTCTCTCTCTCTCTCTTTCTCTCTCTCTCTCTCTCCCTCTCTCTCTCTCTCCCTCTCTCTCCTGCGCTCTCTCTCTCTCTTTCTCTCTCTCTCTCTCTGAGAGAATACAAACACAATTTTAGCCTTTTGGCGTTAAATTCTGTTTTATATAATAATGGGAGGTGATGTTTCTTTTTTTTTTTTCATTCTGCAAATGTAACTCACTAAACTGAAGCAGAGAAATTTTAGTATATTTTGAAATCAATCCATTAGTTTAAATATTGTTTTTATGACAGTGTCTTGTGAAATTGGGACAATAAATGAAAAAGAGGCTGGCTGCTTATTCCATTAATTTTCCTTGGTGGTGGTACAATTTCCCCTAATCACTTAACCTACTTCCCACTTCATGTCCTGACCTCAAATAGAACAGATCTTCTGGCTTCTCACTATCAAGAACAAACATGTAAATTTAAGTGGAGTATTAATTAAAATCATGTGAATTAGACTCAAATTAGTCATAATGTTTCTGAGAATGATTATATTGCACACAAATAGTTTAATATTTAGAACTAGTTAGTTTGTTTTATGTAATACTAGCAGCAGTACCCAGCGTTGCCTGAGTAGGTAAAATAATATCTGCTTTGATGAAAAGGTGTTGATCTTAGCGACTGCTTCTCGATGACTCATCTATGGCCACACACAGGCCATGCGGGGGAGGATGGTGATGACCTCTATCAGTGAGTAACGTGGGTGACTGACGAAGGGGCATGTTGGGGGAGGGAGTTTCGAATTTGAACGAAATCGGTTGAAAAATGTGGGAGCTAGAGCCGAAAAGGCGGAAATTTGAGCGAAAAGGTGGTATTTTCCAATATTTAAGCGGCTGCCACGCCATTCCTGAAGAAAAAATCCAATGTGTAAAGCCACTTTAAGACGTGAAATCAGATCTAGCGTAGTGTAAAATTTGAACAAAGTAGGTTGATTAATGTGGGAGCTAGAACTGAAAAAGTGGAAATTTGAGTCTAAAAGTGGTATTTTTGAATATTTAAGTGGCTGCCACACCGTCCCTGAACAACAAATGCAAAATATAAAGCCATTACAGGATGTGCAATGATAAATTCTATTTTGCTTTAAAATTTGAACGAAATCGGTGGCAAAATGTGGGAGCTAGAGCCAAAAATCTTGTTTTGATGCCTAAAAAAAGGTGACCCCCCCCCCCCCTATCGATTTTTATCTGCAGAATGACTCCGGAATAAAAAAACGATACGCTGATATATAGAAAACACTCCCCGATGACTAATCTATGAGCCTGTAAAGTTTCATGAAAATCGGTCGTAAGATGTAGGCCCCTATAGGTAATACACAGACACACACACATACTTAATTTTATATATATACAGATTTTCATTTTCTTTTTTTCTCCTTTTCCTTTTTTCTCATGCAAATTGTCTTATATTTATAAACTTGGAAAATATATTTAATATATTAACATGTGTAATCTGGTAACAATGAGGAAACTGTTTGTGTCTCGAAAAGGAATGGAACTAGTCGTGATCAGCACATTTAGTAAAATATACAAGGTCCATTTAAATATTTAGTTCACTTCTTATTTTGGAGCTTCCATATCGAATTTTAGGAATAAATTACTAAGACTGTATCTTGACTCAATGGTCTTGTTATTACTTTATCTGTGTGGAAACTACTAGAAACAACTTGGAAGGTAGAATAGACCTTTTACAACTGATTAGTATCATGGATTTGACTTTGTTTATCGTGTCTAAAGTCTGTCTCAAATCAGGAGGCTCCTTGAGTCACTGTTTCATTGTGTGAAGCAACTGAGAGAACAGGACTCCCCTCTGGATAGGACGCCAGTCTATCACAGGGTTAAACCCCCAGCTATTACTGCTGGTATGCATTTTCAGCTGAGTATACTGGAACAATGTGAAATGAAGTGTGTTGCTCAAGAACACAACACTCAACCCAGGAATTGAACCCACGACATTATGATCGTAAGTCCAACACCTTTACCACAAGGCTAAGAAATTGCAATGCAGTATTATTGAGGTAGTGCAACATGTGGTATAGAAGTATACTTGCGTCTCTGATAGTCTGGTGTGACTAATTATGTAAATAAACCTGGAGTTAAGTTTATGGCTTGTTCTATTGATTTAGAAGAAATAAAAGTTTTTTGTTACTGTATTAGAGTTGCATCAAGTTGTAGTATAAAAGGTAAAGGACTTAGAGAAGTTATCTTTTGTTTCTTTCATAGTGTATGAGTCAAATGTGATGTCATATTGTAAAGACATTTGACTTTACAAATGTTACAAGTGTCTGGTAAGGAAGAAACTAATTATTTGTTTCATAGACATTGTGGACTGAATGTAACATGTACATTTAAAATATGATTGTATTTTGGGCTGTGGCCAATATCTCTGTAAGAGAAACCACTCTATAGACAGAATAACAAAATAAATGAATATATGATGTATTGTTTTAAACCGATTTAATTCTGACCAAACTAAAACGCCATCACAACTGCTGTATGAAATGTGTGACTCTGTGTGTGTGTGTGTGTGTGTATGAGCATTGTTAACTTAATGACTCGGAATGAAAGTAATCTGTCTAACTTGCGTACATAAAGGTTTATAATTGTTACTTTCACTCCCGTACAATAAATTACATTTAGACTACTTGTTATAATAATAATAATTATATACATGGTGGGGAATGGGTTAATATACAACAGACATTTATCTCTAATTATGGACTACTTAAAGTATCAGTTTTATATATACCAACATCTATGTTTTTTATAGTTACTCTTTTACTCTTTTACCTGTTCCAGCCATCTGACTGAGGCCATGCTGGGGCACCGCCCTTGTAGTTATATATTTCTGAGTCAAGGTTTTTCTTTTGATGCTGGTTTTTTAAATATATTAATCAAAACTGAGTTATATTAAATTTGAGGAGCTGGATGTTAATTCTTAATATATTAGGCACATGTTTCATTATATTTTATGGAATTGAAGATAAATACTTTAGTATTTTATATTTTTATATTATTTCTTACCTTAGGCATTATGATAAGAAACAGTTGGTAAAAATCAAATGATTTTATTCAGCTAATATATTCAACTTCAGTATTCAAAATACATGTATTAATGTGTCTGTCCATTTTTATTGTAAATAGCTGGCTGTTAGCCTTCAATTAAAGTGTAGCATAATTCATCTGGATGAGAAATAGCAATATTGATTTCATAGCATTCACTGGCATTGCAGAGATTTTGACTGTAAAAAAGGAATGAATCTTTAATGCTCTTCTTTCAATATACATCAGTTGTTACATCCTCAAATTTACAGTATTTGGCAAAGCTGCATAGAATTGTGACATAAGATTAAAAGTTATCATTTGGTTGCTATTTTTATGACCACATTTGGAATCTGTATAAAAAAAAAAATCAATGTATTTTACTGTTTAAAGGTGATCATATAGAAGGTAATTATTGCAGTCAATACGATCTGTAATATGAGTGGAGAATGATATCTGTACTTCAAATCGTTTACAAGCTTTAACCCTTTAGTTACCAACCTGGCAAAAACTAGCTCTGGTTCTATGAAATAAAACCATCTTGATTGGAAGTTTTTGTTTGGCAAGATTATTATTGATTGAACCAATGTAAGTTTGTTTTTATTGGATATTTTGACTAAGATTCAAACTTAAAACATAAGGGACAACAAAATCCCAACTGGACGTGAAATTATTTTTGTAAAGCTGTACACATCTCCCATCATAAACCAAGAGTCTGATGAGCTTTTGATTAAGGAGTTGAGCCAGATCGATACAGATTGAACCTTGAGCTAATCAATAGCGGACTGTGCGTCACACCTGAATAAACTAATGATACTCTGACGCCTCATTCCTACTTATTTTAATATATATATATATATACACACACACACACACACACACACACACACACACACTGCCATATCTCAACTGGTTCCAGTTTTTTTATATTCTTCTTCTTTTATGCCATTTAGTATTAATGTTATTTCTCATATAAAATCAGTTACCTGCTTTTTATTTACTTAATTGTAGAAAATTGACCTATATAACATATTTTCCAACATCAATATCTATTGTGGTAAACACTGTTTCATTCTATTGTGGTGAATTCTTGTTTCCCACATTTGAAAAACAGAAGCCAGTCACTAAATTGAATTGGCCACAGAATTTGAGCTGATGACCTCAAGGCCAAATGTCTGATATCTTTTAAAAATTGTTATCACAAAGGAAACTAGATGAGTGACTGACTGAACAAAAAATTGTTTGTTGATGTTTCTTTCTGAGAAAACATTAGGTATTTCTATATTACTTTATGAATATATAAATTTAATTTAGAAATAGGGAAAAAAATTTTTTTTTCTTTCATAACAATAGTTGTTGCCTGCAGCTTTGGCACTTTTAATAGAAAATTTAATTTGGCTGTTTTTAGCCACAGATGAATTTTTTTGAATGTTGATGGTTTTGTTCCTTTGAGAAATTGCACCATACTGAATTAACTAAGATTATTTTCTGTTCTTGAAATTTCAATATTTTTTGCATTTCTTTTTTCCTGTTTGGCATAGAAAAAATGGAAATCGCTATCTTTATAGACTATGGGTGATGGAATAAACTTTGAAAATGTAAATGTTCTATTTGAAGTGTTCATGTACAGAATAATACAATTCTGAATTAGAAATAAGTTAAGAAATTAATGTTAAAAGTCTGAATGCTATCCGCATACATTATTTACATATCATATGGCACTTCTATAAATATTAGATCTTTGCTTTCCTCTCAGAAGGTAAATTTGGATATAAGATCTAAAAGAAGCAATTCTAGATATTTACTTCAGTTCAAATAGAACTGTCTGGAATGTAAATATTTTATATATTCAAGTATCAATGTTGTTTTATTTTGTTTATTCTTTTGTTATCCACAAGATAACATTTCTTTCTCAAAGTTGATAACATAGAATTTACAAAACTTAATATGATATTTTCTAATATATATAAAATGTACAGTAAACTTTACAAAAGTGTGTTTTAGCCTTGCGAAAAGTAAACAAAATGGTTAAACCACGATTTTTCACTTAAGTTTCACCTTACATTTCAAATTATCCTCATGTGTTCAATTAATTATGTATGATAATTTTCATGTCTGCTTTTCCATACTGAGTTGGATGAAATTTTTGTAATTCAATTTCTTTTTATTTGTTTCATGAATAAAATAACACGGACAAAAATATTATGAATAAAAATTACTCCTGCAGTTTCCATTCAGGGATATGCCACAGGCAGGTTATTGGTCTTATTCGCCTACTGACATTTTTGTTTATATTATTTTATTCACGTAATTTTCTGTCCATACAATAGCTGTCTAATGAGGTCATAATTGTTAGGTAACAGTTACCATTGAAATACATATAACAGCAATTATGTAATCAATAAAATGATATAAATTCTAACCTACTGGCTTCTACTTCATTGTTATACCGATACTCTGGAGTACACAGACCTACATGTATACTTCGTCAAGTGCTCTATCTACATGTACTAGTGTCGGTGTGCATGTGTGTGTGTGTGTATATATATATATATATATATATATACACACACACACACACACACACCTTCGGATCTTTATTTTGATATATATATATCAAAATAAAGATCCGAAGGCATGGTATAAATTTCCAATCATTTTAATCACGACACATGTTTCAATAAGAGAACAAAACTCTAGTGAGTGAACATCGTTAGTTTTTCCTCCCTCATATCAAAGACTTGAAGGCATTTCATTATTCACCTGATGAGATCTGTGATAATCGATCATGACCACACGATCGATCTATCTCTTATTGAAACATGTGTCGTGATTAAAATGATTGGAAATTTATACCATGCCTTCGGATCTTTATTTTGATACAAATACTCCGTTTTACATCATCGAGCTGTTCCCATAAATGGAATTGGAGATATACAAAAGCGTGGAGAACTTAATATTGCTAACAAAAGTTTATTGGACCGTATGACACAACCAATAATACACCTTACTATATAACAACTATATCTATATACATATATATATATATATACATTATCAAAGGAAGCTAATAGCGATACTCCGGCCAAATCCCAACTCACTCAACAAACATTAGGAAATAAGTGAGTATATTCTTAATTAAACGTTCAGGGTGCTAACTAATTATATTGTGTGGAAAATTGGCTGTATTATTTCATATGGGATATATCAAATATATCTCTTCCTAGACGGACGTCTCGTTTCATTATAAGATTCCTACAAGTTGGGTGAAATTATACCAAGTTATGTAGAAGCTTGTATAAGATCAACAGATACTTATTCGAGTGGGCTCTTATAATACTTCAGTGGTGCCCAATAATATTAATATTGATAATCAAATCAACATCAATATTTAGCAATAATCACCATCAGTGCTTGAGGTAGCTGCTAGGTTGCTAGCCCAGCAGTTCTAAAGAAATTCTCATACAGTCTCAATATATATATATGTGTGTTTATCCTGGGTTCGGAAGTAACCACAGTAAGTAAGGTACTCAATACAAAGCAGAGTATAAATATGTAATATAGAAAAGGTTTCTACAGGACTAGAACTGTTTCATTCATGAGAAATCATCCTGATGATTTCTCCCGTATGAAACAGTTCTAGACCTATAGAAGCCTTTTCTATATTACATATTTATTAAAATAAGTAGGAATGAGGCGTCAGAGTATCATTAGTTTATTCAGGTGTGACGCACAGTCCGCTATTGATTAGCTCAAGGTTCAATCTGTATCGATCTGGCTCAACTCCTTAATCAAAAGCTCATCAGACTCTTGGTTTATGATGGGAGATGTGTACAGCTTTACAAAAATAATTTCACGTCCAGTTGGGATTTTGATTGGTTGTATTGTTTAGGGGAGATAGGTTATTCGAGAGGGGGAGGGGGGGGGGGGGGCAGAGAAAAGGAAGAAAATGATGTGAAAGGAGAAGGGAGATATGTATATCTATATATATAAAACTGTGGTTGTCTGTCTGTCTATCGATTTTTGGCACACATCTCTTAGAATCTCTCACGGAATTGCACCGAAATTGCTATACTTGTACATTGAGCCCTAGCGAAGACATCGGAAAAAAAAAAATTTCAAATTGACCCACCCTATGTGACGAAATCGAATATAATGTATCGATTTTTGAGCGTAAGTTATCAGTTATTTCCCTTTGTTCTGTTTACATTGAGCGTCTTACGTAAAAAATTACGCTGGCTTTAACAGTTGTCGAGCCAGCAAAATATTGACCTGCAAAATTCATCAGTTCGAACACTAAGCTTCCGTTTTGCTTCATTTCCATTTAAAAGCATTTTAAAACAATATTTTTACTTGAAAACAAGTCTATTTAAAGACTACGTAAAACAAGCAAATATTTCGTCGTTAGGCGTGCAGACAGACAGTCGTGCAGAGAGGTGATATAGGCGTGCAGACAGACAGTCGTGCAGAGAGGTGATATAGGCGTGCAGACAGACAGTCGTGCAGAGAGGTGATATAGGCGTGCAGACAGACATAACTGATAATTTGGTTACGCTAATGTTTTTCTCTGCGTTGCAGTGTTTACATTTTCGATCTTTGTTAATAAATAACCATAACCAGTGCAGTTTTTATCCCCAGCATCCTCTTTTGTTATAACATTCGGGTTATCGTTATGTTTTCTTAACTTCATAAGGCATATTGTTGGTTGAGGGAATATTAATCAAAAACACCACATGCAAGTCTGCACAGTAGACACTACAGTTTTTAAGCCAAAAAAGAAATTTAACATTGTAACTTTAACACAGCTACTGAGCGACCCCGAGCAACGCCGGGCTTTACTGCTAGTATATATTAAAAACAAAACAAGATTTCACATTGTCTTTATTGATTATACACAGTTACAGTCGTAACTGCATAATCAATAAAGACCTTAATGTGAAACCTCATTTTATTTTTAATATATACACTGCCACAGCATAGAGTGCTGATTTTGGTACCTTCCTCAAATCTACAGAGCCACTTATATATACAGGCTGCCGACCATATTTGTTGGCAAGATGTCTAGGAAAAAGTAACACAGTAATTTTATTTTTTAAGATACATTTATCAAACTTGGGTCAGTTTGTCTTCATGACTTGTTCTTTTGATCTCATTCGATAAACCCGCCATTGGCTTTGATGACGGCCTCGGAACCGGCTACAGGCCTTTGTCACTGTCCCCCTAAAGGCACTTGTGATCCTGGCCTTCAGATCGTCTTTCGTATTGCAGCTAGATCTGTTGGTATCTCGTTCCACTGCGCCCCACACAAAGAAGTCAAGGGGGTTGCAGTCAGGCGAGCTGGGAGGCCAGATGTCAGGTGAAGTGTGGTCGACGAAGTTCTCTGACAGCCAGGCTTGGGTTTTCGGCTGGTATGGCAGGGCGCTGAGTCTTGCTGCCACACGTACGGCCTACCTGTAGCTACCTGGTTGATCCAGGGCTTTACTACATTGCTCAGAATGCGGATGTAGCCATCGGTGTTCAGCTTGAGGCCCTCAGGGAAGAAGTGAGGTGGCATGACGTCACCTTCACTACTGACGACACCTAAGACCAATGTTGTCGCTGGAAACTTTGTCTGCATGACTCTGGACACGTCTTTGGATGAGACAGCGAGCCACCTGTTGTTCTGGGAGTTTATCTTCTGGTCCTTATTTGTCCTCTCGGCGCGGATTCCAAGAAGAACTCTGTGTCTCTTCCACAAATTTGGAGGTTCAAAATTATTCATAATCAATTATTATGAAAATAAATAATGGAAATATAGTCACTGTTTTTATGAGGACAAGAGTGACAAAGGAAGTAAAAAAAATTTGCATAAAATTAGCAGTTGAAAATTGCGAACAAATATCGTCCACACCCTGTATATAGGAAAATAGTCAGGACCCTGATGGCTGAGCTCTGGCTGTTTCAACAGCTAGATCCACACTTTGTTTATATATATATAGTTACATTTTACTTTCATCGAAGTTTTGTAGTTCTCTCATATGTTGCAATTATTTTCTGATGAACACAAACATGCACTCTCATTCTTCTTGCCAGTTCTATTTAATAACAGATTCAAAAGTTATCTTTAATGGATTAACTATTATAGAATGCAAATGTTATTGGTATGGTTGGCTGGATAAATAACAATATCTTTATGACAGCTATTTTTAGTTGGTTTGTAATCTGAAGAATAAAGAAACATAAAAAAAAAAAAGACTTGATGTACTTGATATATTTGTATTTCAATAGATAGAAAGCAGTTTTGACTCCAGCATGATTTGAACTCAGATACTTCTATCATCTGTCTGTATAAATATATTATTTCTACATTTTACGGAACAAACATCTATATAGTTAATGGGATGTTTGAAGGTATTAGCTGTTGTGGTTAAAACAAACTAAAATAATAGCACTAACCTCGCATATACTTTTGAAATAAATTTTAAAACATTTTTCTTAAAAAATATTTCTTAGTATAAATGATTAGGAGGTTAATAATGTGTCAGAGGAAGTAACAAAGCAGGACGCTATTGATTTAATAATTCTGAGTCATCGAGGAATAAACCTTTGCATGCTTACTCGAAACTAACTCTTAGTTGTTAGCTATACATGTATATATGAATTTACGCACCAATATATACATGAATATGCACATATAGACATGTATGCACATGCTCTGTCTCTCTCTCTAGCCCTTTTTTCTATTGATACCCCAAATTTATTGGACACTCTTCTTTGTATGTGTACATATATCTGTAGGTATGGGACATGTGCACATGTTTTAGATAAACCTTTTTTTCTATAGAATATTGTAATCCCAAACACTGTAAACATAAAACTTCTATTTATACTGCTTCCTACTCTTCACTTCTCTCTCTCTCTCCTAAAATAGAAGTCTTTGTCTGCATGTATGTTCTCTGCTTCACTGCTTGCTTCTTTCTCTATTCACACTCTCCTTTCTTCTCCTCTTCTTTCTCTTATCAAAAGAAAGGATTACATGCTTGTGCAATATGCTTGGCACACCATTTGCTGTTTTTTCTTTTCTTTTTTTCTCATTGTTTGCTCAAGTGTGGGTCAAAGCCACTGGTTGATCAATAATGATAGTGAAAGACAAAGAGTTAAGTAGAAAAAACTAACACGTGCATCCCTTACTCTCCACCATTCTCTATCTGTGAAGGTTGATGTTGATAACTAGTCCCTACCCTAAAATTGATTCTTAATCCTTTTGTGACTATATTTCATATGGAATACACTGTATGTTTCAATTACCTGTATATATTCAAATATAAGCTGAGGAATATGTGACCCAAAAAATCGATGGCAAAATGATAGGTCGACTTATGTTTGGGTCAGTATTTTAATGATTTTCATCAACTTCAAATTCTCTATAAATAAGCTGCTAAGATATCTGGAGTGTTTATTTCACAATGAAACATTGTTTTTCTACATTTACTATATCGTCATGAGTGTTAAGTATGCATTGAGAACATTCCTAACAAAATTTGTATTATTTGAAATTTTTTAATACATAAATATCCCCTACACATATATCTGTACATGTGCTGACTGTTTTTCTATGTGCCTTAATTATACTTTTTCTTTCACTCTGCCCCGCCTCCCTCTCACTTGTCTCTTCCTCACCCTTCTACTCCCTATTCATTTCGATCTCCTCCTAGTGTATTTTGGAAGGCAAGAATGTTTTTACATGAAAGTCTTTAATTTAAATTGAGCAGTTTTAACCCTTTAGTGTTCAAACCGGCCAAAACTGGCCAGAATTCTCTATCTCCTTCTGTTGAAACTGGCTGTAACTGGTTACTGAAATTGATGTTAAGGTATTGTTATCAAAATAAATACTTTCAAAATCTCATAGATTCGATATTATGTGAGATATTATGTGAGGTAAAGCCTTTACCATGAAAATATAATAGTAAATATAGAGTAATGTGAATGCTAAAGGGTTAAAACAAGTTGTTTTGTATCATGGAACCTGAGGTGGCCATAGGCAGGTTGGAATCAAAAGGGATAAACATCAATTTTAGGTTGAGGTGAGGGGAGGAGTCAAAACAAGATGTAGCAAAGTTACATCTTCTATTGGCTTCACTATAACATGGCTTTGTTTTAGTGTTTTCCTCTCACTGGACCTCATTATATAGTTGTCAACAATGATAATGTTATATCAAATGATGAGTCTATTGATTTGATAATGCTGCTTTCTTTACACTTCAATAACCTCAGTCTTATATCTCTTCCTACTTTCTACTTACATGTGATTGTGTGAGATGTGTCTGTCTGTCTGTCTGTGTGTCTGTTAGTTACCTAACTGTTCATTTAGAAATCCAGTTGTTTCACAGACTGTTTTGTGGCATGTATTAAGTCATGTGAATGAAATTTGGTAGGAGAAAACTGGTGGCTTGTTGTGTGTGTGTGTGTGTGTACGCATGTTCGAGCATGTGTGTGCATGTGTATATATATATATATATATATATATATCACTAGGAAATGGCAGAATCAGTGTGTCAAACAAAAATACCTTGTGGTAGTTAGTTCCATATTAGTTACACCCCTTTATGCCTAGATTGACTTTGCTGTTCCACTTCAAGCTGCTAAAATAAATAGCAGACGAAAATATAATTGAATCCCTTGAAAATTGTGCCCCAGCATAGCTGCTGTATTATAAATGGAAGAAAAAATAATTACACCTCCACACACATACACACACCTACCTCTGCATGTTGTTAGTTTATTATTCATAAAATCCCCATATATTTTCACATTAGATTTACCTATGTACTATAAGTTTTACCTGCTCTCTTTTTTTTTTTTAACGTTTTTCTCCTTAATCCAACCACACCTTAATTTTTTGTTGTTTTACTTTTATATTTACTCGTAAAGAATATTAGATTACATAATTGTTCTCCCCTCTCTCTCTCTCCTTAACCCCCTCCCCCTTCTCCTCATCTTCAAGTAGTATTTTTCATGGAGGTTGACTAGAAAAGAATTCTTCATCTTTAGAAATATATTTCAGTTATGTTTTCCACAACAATTAGTTTCTTCCATTCTATTTGTCACCTCTTCTGTCTGTTTTACATTCTTTTTTTTTTTTGTTTCTCTATTGTACTTACAATGAGTGTCATTCTAATTACTCTGGCCATTTTACTCTTGTGGAGGGAAGTGTCAATTTCATAACATTAATGATTAAAATCCAACTGTAAAATAATACTTAAATCTATTTACTTTGTGTTAATGTAGACAATAAATATTGTAAAATTCCAATATTAGCTTTAATCTGGTGAATAATTGTATTTTACTTGTGAGAATCAAGGTAGAGTTTTTCAAAACAAAGGGATAGTGAGAGAGAAAGATAATGAGATTTAAGATAGATACAATTTGAGAGGGGTGGTGTGGGGAGAGAGGGTGTGGGAAGAGAAAGGGGGGTAATGAATGTATTTACAGTCTTTTCTTTTTCCTCTTTCAAATGATTGTTGTATAGAAGAGAGAATCACTGTTTAGTTATTTCTTTCTAAAGTCTCTCTTTTGCCCTTGCAGGAGTTTGACAATGATATTGTCACGCCAGTCTTTAAGGATGATACTTTCCTCTACTACCTGATTGATTAGGTAAGTGACTATCACAAATGACTCTACTTCACTGGTTATTTTCAACATCACAGTGACTCTTTTCATGCTTTCCCTGATTAGCCCTTTCAGTTGTACAGTTGTTGATTCCAATAGCTGGTCCTTCTCTTACATCTACTTGGAACAGTCCCTTCTTTTCCTACACATTTCAACTCTTGACACTCTGCTGCTTTTCAATCTGGAGCACCTCATGTCTCTGAACCTCGCGTCTCTTAGCCTCACATCTCTTAGTCTTGAAACTATCTAATGTTACTTTACCTTCTTTCCATTCTTTCTCAAACTATCTCTGAGTTAGCTTTTATGAGACCATACTTGATTCATAATTCTGGTATGTTGCTAACTGCAGGTTGTCTCACAGAAAGTCCTGTTATCCCAGTGTTGTGGATGCATTTTTCATCAGAGAAAAATTTTGTATTCACAAATATGTCTGTCCCATCTGGCTTGTGTGTTTGCCTGAGAAGTAGGTGATTGGGCTGACCAGTTTCTTGATGTTAGTATTGAAAATAGCTCATTTGCATCACCCAAGACTCTTCATTCCTCTTTATTCAATGTACCATATAATCATAGCCTACATTATCATCATCACTGTCATTTTAACATCCACTTTCCTTGCTAGCAATGGTTGGACGGGTCCATATAGACCAAGTCAGTACTGAAGCGGAGCCATTGATCTCCCTAGCAGGCTAGGGACCTATGCGCTTACGCATGGTCTTGCGTTCCATCAAAATTGCCATCATTGTGTTGCCTAATATATCCATTAAAGTCACCAGTCCTGATTGCAAGGTTGCTGTCATTTGTTATCGAAGTAGTCTTAAAAAGGTCCTTTTACTCATCTGTCAATATTAATTGTGGTACATATCTAAATATCACTGTTTTCTGCCTTGTCAGCCGTTTAGCCAAAGTTTGATTATTCTGACTACTTTCACTGCTATCTATCAATTTCTCTGCAAACAGTATGCCGATTCCACCAACTCCAGTGTTACCCAGAAAAAACTATCTGTGTTCCTTGCCACTGAAGATAGTTAAGCTATCCTCCATCGCAACTCCTGAATGATAGAGATGAGCTAGAGATACGAGTTGAAATATTTGTCATGGAGAGGTTTGTATGTTAGAGGAGGTGTGTAGGCTGTTAGTTTGATCAGTTTGGGGATGTTAGAGAAGGGGATTGAGAATTGTCCAACATGTTCAGACTTAGTCATCTAGGGAGTGTTGAGGGTGTTGGTGCACTGTAAGGTTTTCATAGCCTCTGCTGGCAACCTTGTTTGATTGCTTCCAACAGAGCAATCTCTGTTAAAGGTAACCATGAGTCAGATAGTGATGTTAAACTGGACAACATCGTGTACCTCCTCCTTTAAAAAAAGAGAGGAATCTTCTACACTATATACAACAGAAATTCATTAAATAAATGACTCAGTCAAATGTATTCACATATTTATATATAGACACACACCACACACCAACGTATACATACATAGATGTACACTTTCATAAACAGTGTAATCTCAGAAAAACAATTTAACTTCCTATGTTAGCTAATACCACCATATATCCTATCAATCTTTCTAGTACCACCATATATTCTATCAATCTTTCTAATACCACCATATATTCTATCAATCTTTCTAGTACCACCATATATCCTATCAATCTTTCTAGTACCACCATATATTCTATCAATCTTTCTAATACCACCATATATTCTATCAATCTTTCTAATACCACCATATATCCTATCAATCTTTCTAATACCACCATATATTCTATCAATCTTTCTAATACGACCATATATCCTATCAATCTTTCTAATACTACCATATATTCTATCAATCTTTCTAATACCACCATATATCCTATCAATCTTTCTAATACCACCATATATCCTATCAATCTTTCTAATACGACCATATACTCTATCAATCTTTCTAGTACCACGATATATCCTATCAATCTTTCTAATACCACCATATATCCTATCAATCTTTCTAATACCACCATATATCCTATCAATCTTTCTAGTACCACCATATATCCTATCAATCTTTCTAATACCACCATATATCCTATCAATCTTTCTAATACCACCATATATCCTATCAATCTTTCTAGTACCACCATATATCCTATCAATCTTTCTAGTACCACCATATATCCTATCAATCTTTCTAATACCACCATATATTCTATCAATCTTTCTAATACCACCATATATCCTATCAATCTTTCTAGTACCACCATATATCCTATCAATCTTTCTAGTACCACCATATATCCTATCAATCTTTCTAGTACCACCATATATCCTATCAATCTTTCTAATACCACCATATATCCTATCAATCTTTCTAATACCACCATATATCCTATCAATCTTTCTAGTACCACCATATATCCTATCAATCTTTCTAGTACCACCATATATCCTATCAATCTTTCTAATACCACCATATATTCTATCAATCTTTCTAATACCACCATATATCCTATCAATCTTTCTAGTACCACCATATATCCTATCAATCTTTCTAATACCACCATATATCCTATCAATCTTTCTAGTACCACCATATATCCTATCAATCTTTCTAGTACCACCATATATCCTATCAATCTTTCTAATACCACCATATATCCTATCAATCTTTCTAATACCACCATATATCCTATCAATCTTTCTAGTACCACCATATATCCTATCAATCTTTCTAATACCACCATATATCCTATCAATCTTTCTAATACCACCATATATCCTATCAATCTTTCTAGTACCACCATATATCCTATCAATCTTTCTAGTACCACCATATATCCTATCAATCTTGCTAATACCACCATATATCCTATCAATCTTTCTAATACCACCATATATCCTATCAATCTTTCTAATACCACCATATATCCTATCAATCTTTCTAGTACCACCATATATCCTATCAATCTTTCTAATACCACCATATATCCTATCAATCTTTCTAATACCACCATATATTCTATCAATCTTTCTAATACCACCATATATCCTATCAATCTTTCTAGTACCACCATATATCCTATCAATCTTTCTAGTACCACCATATATCCTATCAATCTTTCTAATACCACCATATATCCTATCAATCTTTCTAATACCACCATATATCCTATCAATCTTTCTAGTACCACCATATATCCTATCAATCTTTCTAATACCACCATATATCCTATCAATCTTTCTAATACCACCATATATCCTATCAATCTTTCTAATACCACCATATATTCTATCAATCTTTCTAATACCACCATATATTCTATCAATCTTTCTAGTACCACCATATATCCTATCAATCTTTCTAATACCACCATATATTCTATCAATCTTTCTAATACCACCATATATTCTATCAATCTTTCTAGTACCACCATATATCCTATCAATCTTTCTAGTACCACCATATATTCTATCAATCTTTCTAATACCACCATATATCCTATCAATCTTTCTAGTACCACCATATATCCTATCAATCTTTCTAATACCACCATATATCCTATCAATCTTTCTAATACCACCATATATTCTATCAATCTTTCTAATACCACCATATATTCTATCAATCTTTCTAGTACCACCATATATCCTATCAATCTTTCTAATACCACCATATATTCTATCAATCTTTCTAATACCACCATATATCCTATCAATCTTTCTAATACCACCATATATTCTATCAATCTTTCTAATACCACCATATATCCTATCAATCTTTCTAGTACCACCATATATCCTATCAATCTTTCTAATACCACCATATATTCTATCAATCTTTCTAATACCACCATATATCCTATCAATCTTTCTAATACCACCATATATTCTATCAATCTTTCTAATACCACCATATATCCTATCAATCTTTCTAATACCACCATATATCCTATCAATCTTTCTAATACCACCATATATCCTATCAATCTTTCTAGTACCACCATATATCCTATCAATCTTTCTAATACCACCATATACTCTATCAATCTTTCTAGTACCACGATATATCCTATCAATCTTTCTAATACCACCATATATCCTATCAATCTTTCTAATACCACCATATATCCTATCAATCTTTCTAATACCACCATATACTCTATCAATCTTTCTAGTACCACGATATATCCTATCAATCTTTCTAATACCACCATATACTCTATCAATCTTTCTAGTACCACGATATATCCTATCAATCTTTCTAATACCACCATATATCCTATCAATCTTTCTAATACCACCATATATTCTATCAATCTTTCTAGTACCACCATATATTCTATCAATCTTTCTAAAGTTGTTGACAGTAGAAGGATGAACGCCACAAGACTTCAAACAGTATATTGAAGACATTGGTAGTGGGAGGTGTAAGAGAACGCTGGTAGCGACAATAACAGTCAATTAAGCAATCTCTAAATTGATTCAGTAGTTTTTAACATCATCTACTTATCTATTTTATCAATAGATTTTACTTCTCCATTGGTGTTTACATTTTCTGACAGTTTTTTTAATTTCTATTTTTCCATTGTGTTAGGGGGTATGTGATCTACCTGGAAATTTACAATACTCATTCCCAAATATTAGATTGCGGTTAAGTTAATTAGTGTTTCCATAACCCAAATTGTGTTTAACCCTTCCATTACCAAACTGCACAAAACTGTCCCTGGTTCTATGTTACAAAGTTTATTTCAAAGTGTTTATATTTATCTAAAAACCTTCCATCATAATTTTATCCTTTATGTTCCCAAAACCAGCTAAATAACAAGGAAGTTATATAATTAAATCCATCCATTTCTTGATTATTTTCAACGTGATTTGCAAATTATAGGCAGTTTTTTTAAAATTGCAAATATAGTAACAAAAGAATTAATCATAAATAAATAATTAAAATCACTGTGTTGGCAGTGTTTAATGAGTTTACTTTGAAATTGCTCAAGGTTTGTACTCCATATTTGTAGATAAATATCTATTATGATTATACATTTGAGAGTACTCAATGCATATAGTAGGGTTTAATAATTTCAAACTTCTAAACATGAATGCAGTTTTCTTTTTGTATATGTTCTAATTTTTGTTACAAATGATATTGGGATCAGATAATTATTTATTTGAAAGAGAGAAGGTTAAGCATCTTGTCATAACTAACATATGTTAACTATGTTAGGTTTGTTAAACTTAATTAATTTTTTTTCTATTTAAAAAATTTATAGCTTTTTGTTTTCATTTCTTTCTCTTCTGTGTTCTTGTATTATCTTAATTTTTCATTGGATTATCATAACATCCATAAATGTTTATGAGGTAAGCACAGCAAAAGAAGCAGCTTTAACCCCATTTAACAGCTGCAGACAGTTCCAGTTGGTTTGGGCTTTTTTTCTCATGTTAACACCAACTGAACTGTTTAGTGTTAACACCCTGGAGAGTTTAGTTGGGGTGGAGAGTCGGATAGGAGGACTGCTGTATGTTCACATATTTTATCACTATCATCTTCCATGTTTAACTGTTGCTGCCAACTGAACACCTTACTGGTGGTGGTGGTCAGGGTATCACACTTAGACATTAGTGACTAATTTACCATCTGTTAGCTCTTAAATATGCTTTGTTTCTCTGTAGAAATCATTAGATTCAAACTGGTTTTGAAATCAAGCCCTGCTCGAATAATTATTGTTCAAGGTTAACATTCTGTTTAAATTTGAAGGTTCCATCTACCTTTAAATGTGTTAAATAAGTAACTTTTAAATAAGTCTGTGGTAAATAATGGGTTTAATAGTGTAAAAGTGTTTAGGAAATAGAGTTTATTATTTAATAATTCTACCGGGATTTGATCTTTTCATTACTTAGAACAAAGTTATAATTGGTTACTGTTGTATTTAGAATTGATGGTCGTCTTTGTTTCCCTCTTTTCTTTCTCTCGCTTTGATCGTATATTTTGGTGTGTTGTATTTGTGAGGTTCCTAGCAATAATTAACTGTATTTATTATGTGTTTATATTTGTGTTTATATTTTCATTCTGAAAGAATTGTGAACAATTTGTAATGTTATTTATACAACTGTGAATAAAAGAGAAATATTTGTATTTAGAATCAGCTCCAATATTCTTCAGGATGCACACACACTCACTCTCACAATAACACACACACTCACAATAACACATGCACACACAATAACACATACATACACACACTCACAATAACACACACATTTGCACCTTCTGCATACATGCATGCAAACCTTTCAAAATCTATCTACTACTATGTACACACGCACACACATGCAATTATACCTGCTAATGCCTTATACATCAGAACTATGCTCATGCATTCAGTGGAAGACATGCATACACTTGTTCCTACATAAAACCTGGTTTTAATATACACAGAAACAATGAGTAAATTGAATTTGTAAGCGATACCATAAAGACAAAGATGAGCATGAATGGATAGGGCTAGAAATACAAATCTAGCTGAAACTAGACACTGGGGTTGTAAAGCAAACAGAAATTTAATGGACTCCCTTCGTTCTCTCTCCCTCTACAGTTAATTATTATGAAGCTCAGAAAAGAAAAAATCAATATTAATGACAGAATCAATACTAATGCAACTATCACCTTTCTTTTTCTATTTGTTATTTTTTTCTCTCTAAGTCTGTCTTACTTTACTCCACCTGGTGACAACATGGCTACTTCGTAGAATTTACCCAATTTTTGTCAGCAATGATATCATATATTATTAACATGTTGGGCATTTTTTTTGTTGCATTCACTCTAAACAGTTATTTGTAGTCAGTTTTAAATCAATGTTTTTCTTTTTCAACAGCTGTATGAAAATAATTTAAAATCTTAAAACTATAATTCTGTAATAACCTAAAATATGTTTAGCTTATTAATTGTTTATAAGCTATTATAAGCATGTTGTATTTAAAAAATAAATAAATATGCAGCAATGTTAGAAAATTTAATTCACTTGATGTATCTAATCTGATCGTTTAACCCTTTCATAACAGCATTTCTAATGAAATACACTCTATTTTAATTAATTAACAAAGAATTTTGAGGTATTTACTAAAACTATTAAATACTTCATTACTAAGATAGTAACTTAATGTAAGGTTCTTATATAAAATTGTGTTGGAAGATTTTAATTTAAATCGACAACCTTTAAAATGGGTGGTTTTATTTCATAGAACCAGAGCTGGTTTTGGCTGGGTTGGTAGCTAAAGGGTTAAGAAAGGTAGTTTTATTTCATAGAACCAGAGCTGGTTTTAGCTGGGTTGGTAGCTAAAGGGTTAAGAAAGGTAGTTTTATTTCATAGAACCAGAGCTGGTTTTGGCTGGGTTGGTAGTTAAAGTGTTAAGATAGGTAGTTTTATTTCATAGAACCAGAGCTGGTTTTGGCTGGGTTGGTAGTTAAAGTGTTAAGATAGGTAGTTTTATTTCATAGAACCAGAGCTGGTTTTGGCTGGGTTGGTAGTTAAAGTGTTAAGATAGGTAGTTTTATTTCATAGAACCAGAGCTGGTTTTGGCTGGGTTGGTAGTTAAAGTGTTAAGATAGGTAGTTTTATTTCATAGAACCAGAGCTGGTTTTGGCTGGGTTGGTAGTTAAAGTGTTAAGATAGGTAGTTTTATTTCATAGAACCAGAGCTGGTTTTGGCTGGGTTGGTAGTTAAAGTGTTAAGATAGGTAGTTTTATTTCATAGAACCAGAGCTGGTTTTGGCTGGGTTGGTAGTTAAAGTGTTAAGATAGGTAGTTTTATTTCATAGAACCAGAGCTGGTTTTAGCTGGGTTGGTAGTTAAAGTGTTAAGATAGGTAGTTTTATTTCATAGAACCAGAGCTGGATTTGACTGGGTTGGTAGCTAAAGTGTTAAAAAGAGAACAGACAAGAGATGTGATGTGTATATTATTGATGTTGTTCTGTGTAATATTTCATTAGCATCTTATTAAGTTTTCTTTAAATGTTGAAAACTGTATGTAATCTCTTCATATCTCTATATTTATTGATTACTGTTATGTGACTGATGACAAATGTTTTATGGTTTTATGTTTTATGGTTGTTTAATAAAACTTCAACACTAAAATATGAGAAATTATTCTTTATAGTTTTGTATTTCTATTTCACATATTTGCTTATATAAATACATCTAACCATCAATCACGATTACAAGTCACCATTACTGTTCACTTTCAACTCGCATGGAAAGATTTTCGAAATATGTCTGATGTCTGGCCGTTTTTTTTCTTCCATTTTTGTGAAGAAGAGTTCTAATTTGTAGCTGAGTTCCTCAATTCAAAAATATGGTTGATGTTAGTTAATAAGTGATGTGGAACTGAAATTGGTTATTAATGACTCTAGCTTCAGGATTCCTAACTTAACCTTTGGCACTTAATTTTGTGCAGAGTTAGTCATATGTCATGAATAGAATTCATTAAATAAAATAAAAAAAGTGCAATGTGCAAGCAGGCACATATACATGCTTCTATATGCATGTACAATTTACTGGCATTGAACAGTAAGGCCGCAGCAAAGTAAATCCCCAGGCTCCAAGAATCTTATAGAGATTGTCTGTTTAGTAGTTTCCTACACTATATATCATTTATAGTTGTACACTTAGAGTAAATCTCAATTCTTTCTCTCTCAGACACTGCTCCAGTGTTCAGACTGATAAAATCTGTTGGAGGAAGCTAAATCAGTGCATATTTGAGTTCATAATGAAATTAACATAAGCAACTTTTAAGAAATTTTCCATTCAAAATTATACATATGTACTTTCTCTCTCTATCTCTCTCTCTCTATCTCTCTCTCTCACATACAACCCTACTCAACAACTAGTCAAAACACCCTACAAAATATAATTACACAAGTGAATAAGATTAGAATTAAAAACAACAGAAAAAGCCTTCATACCAAAGACCTGCCAACAAGGATCTTAAGAGGGGTTGCTGAAAAGTTCCTGACTTGATTGCTGCTACAGAGGCCTGGTTGGAGCCCAACTTTCCGAGTTCTTTTTACAAGACTTAGAAAAACTGAAGGACCTCTGCAATAAGTGTGTGAATCTGAGAGGAGAATATGTGGAATAAAATCATAATTAACTGATCCTCCTGTATTTTCTTTTACCCAAAGCCAGGAACTTTCAGCACTTCCTCTAGTCTGTACAGTATCAGAGACAACATTATACTTTTCCTTACACAATCTTTCCTATCCACCAACAAAATACAACAAGCCTGAGTCCCATATCTTAACAGTTCAACTAAAAGACATTGATAAAATAAGTAGTTGCTGTAGAAGGTTCTGCAGGAGTATGGGGTCGATGGTCAGCTTCTTGTTATCCTGATATCTCTATATGAATACCCTAGTATTTGTGTTTGGATAAATGGTACCAAATCGAAACCATTCAATGTGTGAGTTGGACTCCGCCAAGGGTGCGTACTGTCACCTTTCCTGTTATTGACATGTGGAGCCAGGTTGGAAGTGGTCATGACTGGTAGATTGAGAATCAGTCAGTTGGAATTTGCAAAAGGCATGGTATTACTTAACTCGACAGAAGGTGATCTCCTTGGCATTCCTCCAAAGGGTCTTTGGAGAAACGTTACTCAATGGAGTGCGTAGCTCAGAGAGCCACTCAGAAATAACAATCTGTACAGAAGTGAAGATAATACGTCGTTAGTTGGATAGATTGTTGTCATATTTACAAAAATGATACGCGATGGGGCCCACTCACAGCCCCGGCGGACAGAATAGAGAAGGCGTTTCACTGGAGGACGGCAAGAGAGACGCGCTGGAAAAGCCACTCCAACTCGCGGGGCTCACACCTGCGGCTGGCCAGCTCAGCGCCTATGGTGGTGAGTAAGGAGGTAGCCCTGGGCTCCACTGCCAGGGGTACGACTGCAAACCTATTACTCCTCTGAATTGAGAGATCACAAACCTATTACTCCTCTGAATTGAGAGATCACAGCTCTGATACTATATGCATGTGGTTAGAATGTCTCAGGAACAAATTGCTGGACATATTTTACAAGCAAAACCAACCGGCAGGAGACCCAGTGGTAGAACCTGAGCAAGATAGTTTGATAACACCCAGGAGCTCAGCTAGTCTCACTTGGGGATCCAGCCAGATCAGTTGGAAATGGTTGCTTCTGACAGGACCATCTGGAAGGAGTGGTTGAGGACTCTGCCCTCGCAACCATTTCAAGAATAAATAGGTGAAGAAAATTTCATATACATATACACCACATACACTCATTACTGTAAGCCATTCTAATATTTCCATTAACATTCTGTATCTTTTCTTTTTCTGTTGCTATGTATAATGCATCTCTGTCTCTTTGCAACCTCCCCTGCCCCTCTCTCTCCACTATAAAAATTACTTCCTATATTCCAACCAATTCCTTCTAACTGCCATCACTTTATGAGTAAGATTCTCTCCACTAAGCATTACTTTCCCACCCAGCTAATCTCAGTGGACTTCAGTAAAATGTAGGCACTTTTTTTATTATTGATAAAATAAAATTTACATTGTTTCTTTTAATGTATAGCTTGTTAATTTAGAATGATCAGGTTTAGTTTGGCACTAAAATAACATCAAGTTTATTATCGATTATTTGTGTAGTTTATTTAGAATAATCTATGATGCTTTTATCTAAAGGAAACAAAAGTTTGAAATGAAATTGTAAATATAAAACTTTAGAAATGTGGAGAAAAAAAACAACAACCAAAAAAACCAACAAGCAAATTATTCAACTTTCATTTCATCATCATCATCATCATCATCATCATCATCATCTTTTGTGGTTTGTGGTGGCAAGTATGTTGTTTCTGATGTATTTATTTAATCAATTTAAACGTCCGTATAGAGCTAGTAAGCCATAACAGACCAGGGGAAGTATCGAGAACTCTTTACAGTTGGTAATCAAAAAGAGCTAGTGAGACAAGTAATAATAAAAATAAAAAAAATAATAAAGGAAAGAAAAGAAAAAGTAAGTTTCTGTTGTTGAATCTTTTTGTAGCTTCCATGTATTCAAAGATTTTGTTTATATGTAAATAGGTATAACATTGTATTAGACTATTGAACATCTAATTAATAGTTTGGGAGAGTGGAAACTCGATTAAAGCAACCCCAGTGCATTACTGGTACTTTATTTTATCAACCTCATGTGGATGAAAGTTAACCTCAGCGGGTTTGAACTCAAAACGCAAAGGGCTGTAATTAAATGCTGCAAAGCATGTTGTCCGATGCTCTACCAATTCTGCAAACCTACCGAAAATCTAATTAATAATAACTACAAATATTTAATAATAGGTCCAAAATATAATAATTTATTGTGACAGAAAGAAAATTGACAACGTAGAGTCAGTGACTTCAACTTGCTAGTACAGTAAGCTATTAAATCCTTAAATATTCTTTTTCCAAAAAATACCTGGCTAATTATAAGGTGCGTCTTGCCACTTGTAGTGTAATTCCTTGCTGGAGTTTTAATGTTAGAAGCATCTAAATGTATAGGAATCTCTAAAGATAAGTATCTAATGTCCAGTTAATATTCTAAATGGTCCTTATCTTAGTGTAGTAAATGGTTCTGAGAGTGATATCTGAGATAGAACTTCACAGTTGCACAACTCCAGAAGCCTTATAATGGATTTTATATAGCCCTTTTTTGATATGAAGATTCATCAGGTATATTCTTCTTTTATGAATGACTGATAACATCTGTTAGTATTTATCAGCATGTTGGCTTCATTTACTGTCTAGTTATCTCTTGATGCTTCCAAAAGTAGTACTTACCTTAAATATGTATCTCTGAATGTTTTCACATTAATAAAGTGGAACTGGAAGCTAACCTTAAACTTGAAATATTATCTTTGTATTTTTTTTTTATTTAGTGTTTTTGTTTGTATATCATTTGGTGTTATTTTATAATTGATAAGCCGAATTAACAAACTAGCAGAAAGATCTATTCAAAGTGATTCTAGAGTGAATTATCACAAAAGTGGGTAAGATTATTATTGTGTCAGTGGATTGAAATAACATAGAAAATATGAGGTTGGATACACTTGTGTGTATGGGGGCTAGAATATTGTATATAGAAGAAATAAATGACAACTTCCAGAAACTCTGTAAAGTGAAGGAATTTACCCATAATGTTGTCTAGTCATAGTTGTCTTGGTTAGAATATCGACAGATGGTAATAAACATGAAGTATATTACTGAAGAAGAACGTACCCCCAACTGTCATGACAAATGGTATCAGGACTAAGCTTAGAAAGAATGCCTTTAACTTTTTAATGACTGTATTGCTAATTTAGTAAATGTACTACACAACTTGTGTTTGTATTAATTTTGAGAGTCAAGAAATTGTTTGTACTTAAGTGACTGACTAATGTATTTATTGCTATATTAAGCTAGTGTTTGGAACATAATGTAACAAAAGGTTTAAATTATTAGAGGAAGCTTCAATTTAAATTTGAACACTTTAAAACAGATTTTGTTTGAATTAAAAAAAAAAACGAGGTAGTCTCAGGTATCAGTATAGTATATAAAGCATTAACTAAGATGTGGAGTTATTAACTATTCTAGGGGTCATTTTGTATGTAGAAGTGTCAGATATTATATGAGCAGAGAGACAGAACCTCTTACTATTAGCTCTTTACAAGTTGACTGCAAAACACAGGTCAGCTGGAGCAAAGAACTTGACAGATAGCAAACAATGTGACAATAATGTTTAGAAGTCAAACAAAATGTATTTAATTGCATCAAGAAGGAAGGAATAAGTAGTTTTCCAATGTTCTATTTTGTGGTATATAAAAGATATGAATTGTTTTGAAATATGAGATAGTGTGTCAGGATGAACTGTGTTTGGAATAATGAGGGTGCACTTACTCTCAGTGACAAGGAAAAGGAAGAAAGGAAGCATGAAAGTGTAACTATATAAGGTTGTGAACAAGATATGTATTATTAAGGGTGTGTCTAGGATACACTATGAAAGAGGCTAGCTTATGCAGATCAAACCAGATGTTATAACAAACCAAATGAAAGACATGTTTGTTAGTTTAACCAAGATCAGTTCTGATAGAGTAGACATGTAATGAAAAGAATTATAACTAACATCCCCTTTCTATATTTAGGGAATCCAGGACAACATGTACAATGGGCCCTTTTCTAAGACAGTAATATGTGATTTGTTGCTGGTGGAGCTACCTTGTAGTATGAGAGCTGTCAACACTGATCTACAGTGATTAGACAGAATCAAATTTAGTATTGAATGTGCAATGTTTACTTATAAGAAATATTGACTGCAAGTGTGTTGAATGTGGTATGACATGAGTGGTGTGGCGGATGTATGCAGAGAGATGATGTAATAAGTGGTAGAGTAGCTGGGGTAAGGATAGCTGAAAGGGTGGAGGGATGTTCTGGCTACATACAGACATGAGAAAATTACGTTTCATGGATAAATTGATGTAGAAACTGTACTAGTAAAAGAAAAAGAAACTGGCATTTAAACAATAAGATTGATAAAATATGTTATTGTAAAACATCTTTGTGTGTTTGTGTATACATGAGTATTGATTTTCAAAGATGTTTAGTTGTTTTTGATAAATGCTTATTTTCTATAAGATAGACTGAAGTAATGAGAGTAAAGTATCCAGGGACAAAATTTAATATCTGCAGCAGGATATGAATTTACAGCTTCCACAGACATTCTCTTATGTAGACTAACAAATTACTTGCTGATTTCTCAACTCTCACCCACATAATATTATATTCTCTTCCATTTCCTCCTCCTATTGCTAGGGGAGTGTGATTTAATCTTTTGGTCAGACCACAACTTTATCAGCAAGAAAATATGACCTGACACTTTAGCAAAATATTTAAATTTATATTTGTTTAAAAAGTGTAAATAACATCTACGTTAGAATATTTGGATTTTGTTTTACTATTTATTTTTTTCAATATTGCATAACAAAAACATTTTATTCAGAACTTTGTAAATCTTCATAAAGCAAATCCCAATCCTCTGAAATAGATTTGTTTGTTTACTAGAATTTATTTTTGAATTGTTAAAGGAATTCTGTAATAAGATTTTACAGAGAAAATTGAACTTTTTGCAAGAAACACTAAAATAATAGCAAAAATAAAAACAAGAAATAAAGCCATATTAAATTTCATATTTTAGATATTATCACAGGATTTGTAATGAGTAGGTGTTTCTCTCTTGTAAGGAGGTTTTATATTCTATCTATTGTATCACTTGTCTTACTCAGCCTCTCTTATTACAGACACAAAAATCTTAAAGTAGAATATTCTATAGATAGTCAATGCTTGTCTGAAAGAGAGATTCTTACCAATGTTAGATTTTCTGCTGTTTAAATAGAAATTTATTTTAAGACTCTGGCTCCGATTATCATATCTTACAACACTAACCTTGTACTGTTATTTTATTTGTTTGTCACTTGATATATTATTAGTGTTGGCAACAAAGCCAATATCTGTAGACATTTTTTACTGATATATAAAACAGAAAAGAATTAGAACAAACACAATTTCATATTTTATGTATGTGCACACACACACACAGGATTGTAGACAGAGGACCCTTTTATATTTGAAAAGTTCTATCAATGAACTGCTTCTCAACGTCTTGGTAATTTTCTACAAGTTTTTAAAATAGTACTTCTAATTTTAGATTAAGAATTATTAGGCATAATTAGTCTTATTTTGGTAAGATATTTCTTTTTAATCATCTATATATAATACATGTAAGACTACATGGAAATAATCTAGAGCTTTAGCTATTATATCAATGTAATAAGCTAAAAGTAATTTCCACAGTTTCTGGTTTATATTCCAAGTAGGTTTAGTTTTTGTTGGCTTAATAAAAATTTAGATGATGATAAAGGATTTTTCAACAATGTTGCTTATTTGAATTTTGCTTATTTAATTCAAACAGAAGAAATAACCAAATCTCAAATGCACAATGCTTTCTTTCTTGAAATCCAATTCCCATTAAAATGTCCTCTGATGGTAAAAGATGCTTCATAAATGTGTGGACACTAGACAATTGCAAATTTCAATTGGTAATAGTAGTAGCAATCATTCAACTTGGAAGACTGGTGCAACTAATATTTAGCTTAAGGGTCTTGTAGAACATACATTCAAATGTGGACAATAACATACAGAATAAATTGGTATAGATAGTTTTATACTATAATAGCCACAGAATTTTAATATATTCTCTACTTACTACTAGTAATTAACTGAAACAGGTACAATGTTCTGAAATACATTTGTGTGTCTGAGTGTGTGTGTAGACATACAAATGAATTTACATGTTAATGTGTGTGTATAGAGTATGCATACATGTATAAAGTGGTGATCCACTTAACACATGCCCTCATATGAAGGCAAGTTGGTTTGATGTTCTTGGTAACATGTGTATTCTGTTGAGCTGATAACAGCATGTACAGTTCTGTTAACAGCAATGTATATCAAAAGGACTTGTATCTTAGCTACATGATTGTAAAGGACTGTTACTGTTAGTGCTGTAAGGCTTCTGTTTGCCAGAGCAATCTTTTCTGTCTCATTCAATGTCATTGATTAGGTATGCCTGTTGATATAGCAACATACTAATTGTTGCTTGGTTGAAAATTCAATAAAATACATTTTTATTGAATCCATGGTTGTGCGTTTCCATTATTGATACAAATGTAGTTCATCTCGTTTCTACAACTTTAATTAACTATGGACTCTGAACCTTAACTGCTCATCCACCATATTTAAATAAATTGGTTTGCAATTTTTCTTTTGGCACATTTATAGTAAGATTAATTGAATAAATAGTTCCTGGTGTTCTTAAGGATTGACTGTTTACTAACTTTACCAGAATGTTTCTATCAAATGATTTGATTTCAGCACCACATCAATATATACAGATTTATTTTATTTTATTTATTTACATCAGTTTCTATTTTATGCCTGTTCGTTGTTGTTTCTTTAAAGTTACTTTTGTTGTAATTATTTTTTTTTACCCAGAATCTATAAAATTCTGTAGGCATTGATTTTCGTTTAAATCAGATTTAATTTGAATTTTCATTTCATTTCTATAGATATATTTCTCTCAGCTATGTGAACATTTCTATACAAATGTTTCTGTCATTTTATATGTAAGAAATATTGCCTCTCTAAATGTGTTTGATTCATTAATTCCATAGTTTATTCACTTGTCTTCAAAAAGAGTTTGTGGAAACTTTCAACTCTAAGCCTTGTTAGGTTTGGTGAGATTAATACAGTTAATGCTTAGATTGAAATATTTTTTTCTATTTTGTATGGCTTTATCCGAAGAAAGTGTAGTAGAACATGCCTATAATTTTCTCATGTACATCCTTATCTGGAAGACAAAAATAACCAAGTGACATTAATGCAATTTAGTGTTCAGTGTGCATTGTGCATTCTTGGTTGAAGAAACATGCTGGGAAGGGGTTCAAGTAGCAAGCAGATGTAGTAGAAATGATTTGTTATGTATGACATACTCTAAGGTCGCTGTCCTGTCCCCTGTTGACATACTGCTGACTATCTTTTGATGTATGTATGTGTATATACATATGTGTATGTGTGTGTATATGTGTATATCTCTGTGGATGCGACCAGATTTCAACACAGCAACAACTACAACAACAACAGCAACAACACCATCGTCTGTGTTGAATGTGTGTGTATGTATTTGTATATATGCGACAGCAATAACAGCATCAACACCATTGTCTGCAGCAACAGCAGCAGTGAAATGAAGGACAACAACAACAGTAACAACTACAATAACAACTACAGCACCAACAACTGTCACCACCATCACTGACCATCCACCACCACCACGCTGATACCATCCACCACCACCACCCTGACACCATCCACCACCGCCATTACCAGCGTAAACAAACAATTATTATTGTTATTGTTATTATATACAAGCCGAACTGGACTGGGAAAGGTCAACAGTTGACATGATAGTGATTTTGACGATTTTGACTTTGATTTTGATTTTGTATCAGAACTGTCGGTAATATATGTATATATATATATGTGTTTGTGAGTTGTGTGTGTGATTGTATGCATGAATGAGTGTTGGTATGTGTGGTTGTGGTTTGTATGCATGAGTATTAGTGTGTGAGTCGTGTCAATAAGTTTTTTTTTTTTTTTTTTTTTTTTTTTTTTTAAAATGACCATGCTGTAAAATGGAGGGGTAGAGAGGGCCCTTGAGTCTAGTAAGACATCCTCTCTAGTGCTGGTGGCACAAATAAAAGCACCCAGTCCATGCTGTAAAGTGGCGCTGGTGTTAGGAAGGGCATCCAACCAGTGTATCAATGCCAAAAAGCTTATCAGCACAGCAACAAAACAGCATAGAAAAAAATATGAAGACGTCGCATCTCAGAGTTGCAACACTTAATGTTGGCACTCTCAGAGGTAGATCTGCTGAAATAGCGGAGATGCTGGAGAGAAGGCAGGTGGATGTGTGCTGCGTGCAAGAGGTAAGATGGAGAGGTGCCTCTGCGAGACTAGTCGTAGGCAAGCGTCTTAGCTATAAGCTATTCTGGGTAGGTAAGGATGATGGGTTAGGGGGAGTAGGCATTTTCCTGGCTGAGAAATGGATCAATAAGACAATAGAGGTAGTTCGAGTTAGTAATCGAATAATTAAGCTTAGATTAGTTGTAGGTAGGAGACTACTGACAATCATCTCGGTCTATGCTCCCCAAGCAGGCCTAGGCAAAGATGAGAAAGACTGCTTTTATGAGCAACTTTTGCAAACAACCACAATGACAGAGGACGGAGACATCGTTATGCTAGCAGGAGACTTCAATGGTCATGTTGGACAGCTCCAGGATGGTTACACTGGGGTACATGGTGGGCATGGTTACGGTTCAAGAAATGAAGAAGGAGTGAGACTTCTTGAATTTTGTGATGCAAGTACATTGACTATTTGCAACACAAACTTCCAGAAACCTGCCAATCACCTAATAACCTACAAATCTGGTGAGCACATAAGCCAGATTGACTTCCTGCTAGTTAGGCAGCGGGACAGGCAGATAGTGTCTAATACCAAGGCATACCCTGGGGAAGAATGTACCCCACAGCATAGGTTAGTTGTTAGTGATATCTCAGTAAGCAAGAGATGGAATGAGCCATATAGGAAGGTGTGGAGAAGAAAGGTCTGGAAGCTAAAAGACCTTTCACTAAAATTCAAATTTAGGAAAGCCCTTCAAGATGTATATGACGAAAAAGAAGACGATTTAGAGTCGTATGACATAGATAATAACTGGAAGTTCTTACGTGACAACTTGCTGAAGGCTACTGATGAAACTTGTGGCTGGAGCAGAGCCCCAACCAGACAGAGAGTGACCTGGTGGTGGAACAGCAGTGTAGATAAGGCTATTAGAGACAAAAGACTAGCATGGAAGGCTTGGAATAAGGGTGGGAGTAGGGAAGAATATACAGCCACTAAGAGAGAAGCTAGACGTCAGGTGTACTTAGCACGCAGGGAGGCAGAGAGTAGGAGGTTTGCCAATGTTCTGCGACGGGAAGATCAGAGGCGTGCGGTGTTCCACATTGCAAGGCAGTGTGTCAATGCAAATCAGGATGTTGTTGGTGATAAATGTGTCCGGGATGATGCCGGTGTACTTAGTGTCACGAATGACCAGAAAAAGGAGGCCTGGAAATGCCATTATGAGAGACTGATGAATGTGGAGAACGAATGGGAGAGAGAGAAATTACCCTTGGTAGATCCGACAGAGGGACCAGCTATTGAGATTGACGAATATAGGGTCCAAGAGGCGATTAGGGAAATGAAAAATGGTAAGGCGGCCGGACCATCGGGAATAGTTGCTGAGATGCTGAAGGCATCAGGGGACGTAGGCACTAAACTGGTTGCACGCATAATCAATCAGGCTATATATGGTGGTGTCATACCCAAAGACTGGTGCAGCAGTATTCTCATAAATTGCTACAAAGGTAAAGGGGATGCTTTGGAGAGGAGCAATTATAGGGGTATAAAACTGATAGATCAGGTTATGAAAGTGGCAGAAAGGATTTTAGCACAACTAATTAGAGAAAGGGTCAAACTAGATGAGATGCAGTTTGGTTTTGTGCCTGGGAAGAGTACAACAGATGCCCTCTTCTTGGTGAGACAAATGCAAGAGAGGTTCTTAGAGAAGAATAAGCCACTATACTTGGCCTTTGTTGACCTAGAGAAGGCCTTTGATAGGGTACCCCGATCTGTCATCTGGTGGTCCCTAAGGAAGCTGGGTGTTGAGGAATGGCTTGTAAGGACAGTGCAAACTTTGTACAGAGGTACTCTCAGTAAAGTCAGGGTAGGAATGGAGTTTAGTGAGGAATTCCAGATACAAGTAGGAGTACATCAGGGTTCGGTCCTCAGCCCGCTCTTGTTCATTATAGTCCTCCAAGCCATAACAGAGGAGTTTAAGACTGGCTGTCCATGGGAACTTCTCTATGCTGACGATCTGGCTCTTATGGCAGAATCAGTAGAGGAGCTAGAGAATAAATTCCGGCTATGGAAACAGCAGTTGGAAGCAAGAGGACTGAGAGTAAATCTAGCTAAGACAAAAGTGTTGATGAGTAGAAAAGAGGACAAAACCCTGATTCCGTCAGGGAAATGGCCATGTTCGATATGCAGAAAAGGAACTGGCATAAATTCTATAAAATGCACACAATGTAGGTCCTGGGTACACAAGAGATGTAGCGGGATAGCAGGCAAACTAACAGGTAGGGAGAAATATGTATGCAGTAGATGTACAGGGAAATTAGACAGTAGAAGTCGCACTGATAGACACATTTTTCAAATGCGAGAGGGCGCTATAGAAGTGGTGGATAGCTTCCGGTACCTAGGAGATCAGATTAGCATGGGAGGAGGGTGTTCCGAGGCCATAGTATCTAGAATAAGGACGGGTTGGAAGAAGTTTAGGGAGCTGCTTCCTCTGTTGACGAAGAAGGGTTTCTCCCTGCGTACGAAAGGCCGGTTGTATGATGCCTGTGTGAGGAGCGCGATGCTGCATGGTAGTGAGACATGGACAGCTACCGCAGAAGATATGCGACGGCTGGAGAGAAATGAGGCAAGCATGCTCCGTTGGATGTGCAGTGTAAATGTGCGTGAACGACCCAGCATAAATGTGTTGAGAGAGAAACTGTGTCTGAGAGGGATAGAATGTAGTGTACGGGAGAGGAGACTGAGGTGGTATGGACATGTGATGCGCATGGAGGATGACCGATGGGTGAAGAAGTGCCAGGAAATGCCAGTTGAAGGAAGACGTAGTAGAGGTAGACCACGAAAAACATGGGCGGAGGTGGTGAGAACAGACCTCAGATCATTGAAGCTCACGGTGGAGATGACGAGGGACCGTGACGAGTGGAGAGATGCTGTGCTGAATAAGACCCGTCCCACCCTTGCAAGCAGGGAAAAGCGGACGTAAAATGATGATGATGATGATGATTGTTATGTATGCCAGTAATCTTAGATGATCCTCTTGTACGGTAAACAAAAGGTTAGAGAATATTAGTGAGGGAAGAGTTACTAATCAGCTGCCTTGGATTGTCATTATCATTATCACCATTTTTATGTCTGATGTTCCATGCGGTTGAATAGGACGAGGTAATGTTTTACGACTGGATGCTGTCCAGAATTCATGGAGGCATGAGTAAAAGAGATGTTTTTTTATTGTTGTTTTTACACTAGAATTACTATCAGTTTTGTTTTCCTTAAGTCCAAGACAATCACTCATGACCACAAAGCTATAACTATACTTATCTTAGACCCATGTTTATATCTTTATGTATCCATTTAATTTAATTTATAATTTAAAAAAACAGTTAGTACCTATTTAGCATGTGAAGAATTGGCAGTCGTTAGAACGTCAGATAGATTGCTTTGTGGTATTTGGTCTGGCTCTCTGCTCTCTGAGGTCAAATCCCACCAAGGTCAACTTTGCCTTTCATCCTTTTGAGGTTGATAAAAAGAAGTACAGTCTAGTACTGGGGGTAAATTCTTCCTCTGTACCGCTTTCACACTTCCTCTCTTTCGCTCTCTATCCTTCTCTGAAAGAAATCTGTACTCAGACCTGGTGAGGAATAGGCTCCGCCAGGCTTAAAATACCCAAGAAATGCTGTATGTGAATACACCGCTCCTGTGACTCCAAAGGAGTTATGGGACCATATCTATTAGCATGGTAGAATAAGACTTTAGAGCAATTTAATTCTGCTCTTTTTGAACTTTTAAGTTCAACTCCTTATCGGATCAGTTTTTTTATTTCTTGTTCTACAAATATTTGTACCAATGTAAAAATAGAAATTTGTTATGCCAGTATATGAAGTTATTGTATGTGAGAGGTATCAATCATTTCAACTAATTAAATTGAAATCAAAATTTCATCAAATTAGAAAACAATGGCAAAAACTACCATTTGGTAACTTTTAATGTTAATATTGGTAAACTGTGTGAGATCCTAATGGTGAATGCCAAGAAATGGGTGAGTGCTGCAAGTAATTTGATGGCTATCATAAGTTGAGGTGGGCAGAGGCTGTTGTAGTAACTGAAGAGGTAAAAATAAAAGTAATTTTGATAAATGACCAAACATTGTCTTTTTATGTATACCAATTAAATGAAAATAAAACAGAAGCTTGAACTTTCTTCTAATGTAGGCAAATGTTAGATTTATTTTAACTCACAGCTCAACAATGTTTTATAATATAAAATCCAGTGTCCACTTCAGTTCTTAAAACTTCTATCAATGGGAGCTATAAAATTATCTGCAACAGATTGTTTATCTAAAGCTAAATTATTTATCTGAAAAATAAATTATATGAATAAATAACTAAATAAATAAATCTAATTAAATTATTCATTAAAATTATGTTAGCAGCATTTAATCCTTTTTTTTATTTCTGCTAATGTTAATAGTTTTATGATGCATCACTAATCTCCTTTGACATTTTAATTTTAGAAATATAAATTGAAACCAATTAATGGCAGTTTGAGATATAATTGGGATGTATTTATGTTTATCAGTACTTCCTAGTTTAGTTTTTTGAAACCTGGATTTGTGGTGAGTGTTTGGGAGTAAGTAAATAAATGTATGTGAATGAATAGATAATTATATTATACATGTGTATAGAAATAGTGTACACATATACATAAGTGCAGACATAGCTGTATGGTTAAAGAATTTGCTCTGCACCCATATGGTTTTGGGTGTGGCCAACCCAGTCAAGTGTCTCCTACTATAGCCCCTGGGGTGACCATGGAATCTGGTAGATGGGAACTGGTTACAATATAATGCTTTAAACCAGTAAAAGAACACAAGAATGTTCTCTTTATCAGTTTCAGTGACATCACAATAATTATATACATAAATGTGTTTGTACGAAAAGATAAAAATATTGTCTTGCAAACAACAATTATTTTTTCATGTATATGTAGAGTTGCAGGCAGGGCTATGTGGTTAAGACTTTCACTCCACCACTTCATGATTTTGGGTTCTATCCAACTGCCTGGTATCTTGAGCATGTCTTCTACTATAACCTCTGCCTTATCAATGCCTCATGAGCAAATTTGGTAGATGGAAGCTGTACATGTGTATATATATGTATGTGTTGTGTGTGTGTGTGTGTGTGTGTGTGTGTGTGTGTGTGTGTGTGTGTGTGAAGCCACATGGCTTTGTGGTTAGGGTATTCAGTTCACAATCGTATGGTCGTGAGTTTGTTTCCTGTGAGGTTTTTAAAAGAAAATTGATCAGGTCAAGTAACTTTTTCTCACTTGTTTTAATGTTTTACTGATAGATCGTTTTTTTATGCTTTTTTTCTCTACACTGATTTTATTATTTTGCAGTTTAATTCTTTTTATATTATTACTTTGGAACAATCTGCTATAATATAAAAGAGATCATGCTTTAAGATATTTAGCAGAAACTGAGTACTTTCTCATTGACTTGATGGTAACCTTTTGATATTAAACTGCCTGGTTTTATGATAAATAACTGTTTATTTTAAGCTGTTTATATTTATCTAAAAACATTCCATTATAATTTTATGGAAGAACCTTTGTTTAACTATGTTCTAAACTCTGGCTAAAACCACTCTTCATTCTGCAATAGACAACTGTTTATATTAAAGTGTTTATATTTATCTAAAAACTTTCCATCATAATATCACATAAGGTCCTCTGTTATGTTTCAGACACCAGCTTGATAACTAGAAAGTTTGTAATATTACTAAATCTCACCAAATTCATAATTATTTTCAAATCTTCTTCTTCTTCTCCTCCTTCCGAGAGAAACGAAAGTATTGAACAGGAGAGGTGACGGTACACACCCATGGCAGAGTGCAACTCCCACATTGAATGGTTTTGATTTAGCACAATTTATCCAAACACAAGAACTTTAAGAAGGAGATCCCTCTATAATTGGAGCTATCTCTCTTGTCTCCCTTTTTCTAAATTAACCCTTTAGCATTTAAACCGACCATATCCGGCCAGAATTCTCTCACCTCTTTCTGTTCAAACTGGTCATAACCAGTTGCTCATGCTTATGTCAAGGTATTGTTCTCTAAATAAATAATATCAAAATCTCTATATGAGATAATTGTGGGATAAAGTGTTTACCGTGAAAATACAATAGTAAATATAGAATAATGTATATGCTAAAGGGTTAAGCTTACACCGTGTAACAAAACAAATTTTTTTCTCTGTTCCTGGCTTGTAATCACTTTTTTTGTGTTGCTTAGGTCCCAAATAAATAAAAAAGTGCTATTAAACAGTTAAAAGTTGGGGTTTGTAAAAATTCTAAGCTATTCACTAGAATTATTTGTATGCTGGATTTTACGTTGTATGTAAGTTTAATTTGCTTATGTTAAATGATTTTTTTTTTAATATATGTTTCAGGTTAAATTAAAATTATAAAATAAAGAGTAATACCTAAAGAAAATTATAAAAGTGCAATAAAGTATAAAATTGTTAAAAAGTGGATTAAAGAGATTTATTGATACTGGATTTTCGCACCCTGAATAAAGGGTAAGTTGTGTTTTAAGCACTCGTCTCCAGGATGAAGCAGTGGAACTTGGTCAAGGAGGAAGTGCAGGTGACAAGTCAGAGAAGTCGACACAAACCTTTCTCAGGCTTTTACACTCTTAGGGATGGCTTCTGCCATGACGTGCCTGGTCTCTTTGACGTTATTGGGGTGTCGTTTGTGCCCAAGGAGTGGCGGCTATTTATAGACAGCTCCACCACAAGTTTGAAGGCTGTCCTCCTCCACAATGGAAACAAATTCCCGACACTGCCCCTAGCTCATTCAGTCTGCCTGAAGGAAGATTACTACAGTGTGAAAGTCCTCGTGGAAGCTCTGCAATACAACCAGTACAATTGGAAAATCATTAGAGCCTTCAAGATGGTGGCTTTCCTGCTTGGACTCCAAGGAGGCTTTATCAAATTCCAATGCTTCCTCTGCCTTTGGGACAGCAGAGCCACCTCTGACCACTACAAAAGAAAGAACTGGGAGCAGCGAACAGAATTTATAGTTGGGACCCGGAACGTCATGTGGGAGCCACTGGTTGATCCCAGGATTGTGCTCATGCCACCACTGCACATTAAGTTGGGGTTGATGAAGCAGTTTGTGAAGGCTCTCAACCAAGAATCAGCCGCTTTTAAGTACCTTCTTGAGTTCTTCCCCAACTTATCTGAGGCCAAAATCAAAGGTGGAATTTTTGTTGGACCTCAGATAAAGAAGGGGTTTTAGTCTACCGAATTCTCCAATAAGCTCAATAGGATTGAGAGAACAGCATGGAACTGTTTCAAGGCAGTTGTTAAGGGCTTCCTGGGTAACTACAGAGCTGAAAACTACCAGCAACTGGTGCAGGATCTGATAAAGGCTTTTGGCAGGATGTCGCTTAAACTCCATATGGTGGACGCTCACCTGGAAAAATTCAAGGACAATATGGACGCCTACTCAGAAGAACAAGGCGAACGATTCCACCAAGATGTGAAAGAGATAGAGCGGAGGTACCAGGGCCACTACAATGAAAACATGATGGGGGACTATATCTGGGGGCTAGTGCGGGAATGCGACCTGGACTACAACCGCAAATCCAGGAAATCCAGTCATTTCTGACGTGTATAAGTTGCTTTATAAGTGTTATTTGTTTTTACTTGTTTGCTTTTGTAATAAAATAAATATATACTCTGTTGATTTAATTATATGAACTGATAAATTTTTTTTTAAATGTGTTTTTTCTTGAAAAATATGAAAATTTCGAAATATCAAACTCCTGACCACAAACCCAAACTTCTGATTAAATAATAGTGTTTTTTTAAAATAATAATGGGATATAACAAACCATGAAATGACACTTAGAACCGGGGAACAAAAAATATGTTACACTGTGTTATCATTATGTAATGTCTTTCATTAAAAATATGGTAACAGAAGGGTTAAATGTCGGTTTACACTGGTTGCAGTTTCATACTCCCACAGTTAAAGTAAATTGAGCATTTATTGCAACATTTAGTTTTTAAGTACAATTCTAGCCTTACACACTATAGCTTAATTTTCCTCATGTATTGCTTCCTTTAACTTTTCAGTCTCCTTCCTCATTCACCAAGCAGTGGGAATAGTAGCCTTTGGATTCAAAACTACCTTAGTTTTTGCTAGGGGCCACCCTAACTAGTTTCAATGTGTGTCATGTCAGTAACAGTTAAACAAAAAAAACCGCAAAACCTTGAGAGTTTGCCTATATTACTGGCGACTCACTGAAATTTCTTTTTATCTGCAACCTACCTAGTTGTGATGTTTTCTTTTTCAGCTGGGTTGGAGAAACATACGGGGATTTTGGTACCATAGAGCATAGCTTCGTTATATTTTTTCAACTTTTTCATCTATGTTTGCTGCTAATAAACCTCCTTCTTTCAAAATACTCTGATAACAAATCTGAAGCTGTTATTTTGTTTCCTTCTGCTAGTTACCTGCCTAATCTGAAAATATAAACAAACATTTATACTGTTATATTGAAATTATCTCGCCCACATCTTCTAAACAAACTCTCTCTTTCTCTCACTGTTTCTATCTATCTATCTATCCCCTCCCCATCTCTCTCTCATTGATCTCTTCAGTCACTTCATTGTCTTGTGTTTTCCTTCTACTCTAGCTGTACTTAGTTTTCAAGAACCTTCTAGCATCTTATCTATTTTTACTATTTCCACATTTAATTTTGAATTGGTTTTCAATTTTGCTTTTTTTTTTCCTTTCCCCATTTGATATAAATCTTAATCCAGATGTTTTCTTTCCTATATTCTCATTGATTCTCTCATTCTTTCCACTAATTATTCCTATATTCTCATTGATTCTCTAATTCTTTCCACTATCTTTATTTTATAATCTCCCCCTCCACTATTCAACACATATTTCTATTTTCAACTGAATCAAAAGTTAATTTCTGTTTATTCTTACAGTTTCTTTTCTCGCTCAACAACTTTCTAGTGAGTTAATATTGATTTTTATTTTAAAATTGCTATTCAAGATTAGCATTGTGGTATTCTAAACTAGTAGGCCTTTTGAAGCATCTCTCTATCTCTCTCTCTGGTTTTGTTTGGTTTGGTTTATGTTTATTTTTTATTAGCTTAGTGTAATCCTCTTTTTTTATCTTTGAATTCTTCACTTTTGATTTAAATTTTCTCCTCTGTTTATATAGCTATTAATTTTTCTAGTTTCAAGTTTGAGTGTATTTATATAATAAATTATTTTATATAATAGATCATCTGGACGGTTATTGATATCCTTATTACTATTGAACAAAAAATAGCATTCTCAGTGTTTTTAGTTATGTTTTTATTATTATTTTTAATATAAAACAGTAAAATGATATGGAAAGAATAATGGTGTAATGGTGAAATTGGTATCTGATATTAAAGAAATTGCTTCTATATTTTGTTTCCATAAATAAAATAGTCCACTATAAAAAGTTTTTTATAGTAGTTATGGAGCATTAATTTAGATGAACCATTATCTATACGCTACTATAAAACCTTCTCCTCATTTCCCTTCCTCATCTTAAGCACCAACACTGAAGTTAGACATTTTTCCTTTTTACTCTTTTCTTATTTTAATATATTTAAAGTTTATTACAAATTTTATTATTATAGTTTCCACTTCTTAAAAAAACTGATATTTTGATTGAACTCTTAACGTCCTGTACCACACGAAACCACATTAACAAGACATTCTTGAAAAGTACAGAATGGTACTATGATTGCAACACATTAAAAAGTCTTTATTTTAATGTTATACAGAATTTCACAAAAATCTGTCTGCTAGTAAAGATAAAATAAACATTTGGATTATCGAACCTGTTTTTAGATAATTTCTGCTGAAAAATTTTTGGATGATCAAGAAATCATCATCTTGTGTGTGTGTGTGTGGTAGTAGTGATTTCACTGTAATTCAATAACTGTTTCCTTAGCTTATGATGCTAAGGACAATTTCTCTTGTGGGCTTAATACCTCTAATGAAATACACTACTTATGTTTCAATTAATTTTGAAAATAACCAAACCGTTGGAGGAATTTAATAAAATAACTAAGTTTTTCATTAATAAGTTATTTAGAACATTTCTTTAAAAAAATGTCTAAAATAAAATTATGATGAAAGGTTTTAATAAAAAGGATAAACATTTTAAAATGAGAAGCATTGTATCATAATTCCATGATAATTTCTGGCAACTTGATAGCTCTCATAGGTCACCACTGTGAGCATTGACAGCAATACAGTTTGTCATGCTGTGTGCTACATATGTCAGTTTGACATGAAGGTAGAGAAACAGTGCTTATCCTGGTTTTGTGGCACAAAGTGACTAATAGTACAAGACCCCCTCCTGGACAGGATGCCAGTCCATTTCGGGGTTAAACCCCCAGCTATTGCTGGTACTCATTTTCAGCTGAGTATACTGGAGTAACGTGAAATGAAGTGTTTTGCTCAAAAACACAACACACAACCCAGTTGAGGAATCGAACCCACAACATTATGATTGTAAGTCCAACACCCTTACCTCGAGGCCACGTGGCTCCACACAACTTGTGATCTGAACAGGAATTAGCACATGCACAATCAACAAATGTTATATGTTGTATAAAGATGTTTATGAACTAGTTCGCTATAGCAGATCATAATCTAAATGACTTTACCAGAGTTTGTAATAAAACCAGTGGCATCATGGTGGTTAGAGGCCAAATTACCTATAAGTAGTTCAAACTTCTTTCCTTGTTAAGATAAAAGGTCTTTATTCTGCTTATTGAGGCTTATTCATGTGGTATGGTGTGTAAGAATTGTAATAATTTACACATAAAAAAAAAAGAATTATTCTGTTATATTCTTAACAGAAGATATTTACCCTTTGTACTTGTATAATGACTAGTTATTAGAACATTTTGTATGTTGTAGATTAATAAGTTAATTTTGTTTCATTAACTTAGTGAAACCAGCCAAACTCATGGATGTTTCCAACCACCTTCTTGGGGGTCTACCCCTAGGTCTCCTGACAGTTGATTTTTGCCTGTAAAATCTGTCAATTCTTTCTTGAGACAATCTAACCACATATCCATAGTATCGGAGCTCTGATCTCCGAGCTATACACTCTGAGTAACATTACTCCAAAGACCCTTTGGAGGAACCCCATTTTGGCCACTTATATATGCAGTCCCATTTTTTCTGTCATTACCCAAGATTCATGACCATTGGTAAGGGTTGTCACAAATACTGAATTAAAGAGAGTGAGTTTGGCTTTTACACCTACCTCCCTTCTTATTACTGAATGTTGATTACTGATTACATAATGAAATTAGGTGTTTTTTTTAATCCCTTATTTGCATAAAATATTTTAGAGTGTACCTTTTCTTTCCATTTAAGTAAACTTCTTTTAATCTTCATAAAACTAAGCATCTTATCTTTAAAAACATTTAAAGTCATTTCTATTTTTTCTATCCTTTGAATTACAGACATAGTGAAAAGCAGAATGAAAGAGAGGGAAAGAAAGTGAAAGAAAGAGAGAGAGAGAGAGAGGAGGGGCAGTGAATGAGAGTGTGATTACTGTTATTTCATGTTTTAGTTTTTCTTTTGTAACATTAATTTCATTTTCCATTGTGTGGTTAGATTAGTTATTATAGCCATTACTTGCATATTCTCTCTCAAAGAGAATTGAAATATCATTAGATTCTTGATATTTTCAAACTGAATGATTTGATCAAATTTCTATAGAAATAATCTTTATTCTAATCAGTCACCTGTCAAGTATATTTTCTCTTTAAAACTAGATTATTCTGCTATAGGAAATCTGCATTGCTTTCTAGATTTGTGATAACTGTTATGTTCGCACATTGTTACCAAAAGTAGTTTATCATAAAATTAGTTAAAACAGTGTTAATTAACATATTGTATATATAAAGCTCAAATATTGGTTATGTATTAGCTATTGATTTTATTTTGTTCATGTGGTTATTAAACTATATTCATGAAAGCTATTTGAAAGAAAAGTTGTGCTACAAAAGAAATCGGAAAAAATTCACTTTGGGTGTATTTCTATAGATGTCATTTTGAAACATCATACGTATTGATTTTATATAGAAAAATAAAATCGAAGAATTTTGTTTACCTTTAAAGTTTAACCCACATAAAATGTTTGTAACATTTTAGGTGCCGGTAGACAAATATGAATAATTAAATTGTTGAAAGTAATGTGAAAATCAGTCTTTAACCCTTTCATCACATCTCTAATGAAATACACTCTATGTTGATTAATTAATGAAGAATTTTGAACGATTTACTAAAATTACTAATTATTTCATTACTTAACTTAATATAAAATTATGTTGGAAGATTTTAATTTAAATTGGAAACCTTTAAATTGGGTGACTTTATTTCATAGAACCAGAGCTGGGTTTGGGCCTGGTTGGTAACAAAAGCGTTTAAAAATTATGCATATTTACCTATGAATTCTCTCTCTCTCTCTCCCCCTCTCTCTCTCCCCCTCTCTCTCTCTCTCTCTCTCCCTCTCTCCCCATCTCTCTCTCTGTGCCTGGTGGTGTCTGGTTACAATCCATGTTTTGAGTTCAAATCTTGTATGTTTGTAATCAACTATAAGCCATACACACACCTTATGACAATAACATAGTAGCAGGAAAGAAAAACAGTTCCTATTGGCAAACTTCTTAAAATACCATTCAATCTTTAACTCTTTACCATTTACATTACTTTATATATACTATTGTATTTTCACAGTAAAGTCTTTACCTCACATAATATTGAATCTATGAAATTTTGATATTATTTATTCTGAGAACAATACCTTAACATAAGTATAAGCAGCCAGTTATGGCCTGTTTAAGCAGAAAGAGGTGAGAGAATTCTGGCCGAATATGGTCGGTTTAAATGCTAAAGGGTTAATAGTATCAAATGCAACAGAAAAAACAATCTTGTGGCTACATAACTGTGGATTATGGATTACAGCAAATGGCTGCAGTTATTAAGCTTGTTGATTCTCAAAAATAACTTATTTAAAAGTATTTGAAGTACCTAAACTTAGTACTAATTATATACATTAGGTATCTAATTTGTGCTCTATTGCTTGAAATTACAAAGTTGTCTTACCTGCATAACATGAAAGGTGACTAAGTAGAAAACATGAGCCCAGCTTATGACAGCAAGGTTAGTGTCATAAAAGATATCTACTTTGAATGTCAAATCCTCAGAGAGAAGAATAATACAAAAGAGTTAAGGTGCAAACAAGGCAAACCACTTTTGAATGAGAGATATTTTTATATCTTGGAATTGTTGATATCTGACTCAGTTTTTATTAATGTCAATTTCATTGTCAGTCTCTCTATCACTGCCTCTCTTGTTCACACAAACCTACATGTGCACACACCTACACAGCTTAAATCTTGAATATTGTACTGTTTTAACTCCTGAACCTACAAGGAACCACATTAGCAAAACATTTTTTGAAGAAAAAAACAGCACTATGACCGCATTGTGTTAACAATTGAAATCCTTACTTTAGTTTAACAATCTGTTTGTCCACTTGTGAAGATACTATAACCATTTGAGTTAACAACCTCGCTTTTAGATACTTTCTACTAAATCATTGAAGGATGTTAAGATTTAATATTGCTAGTCAGCTTAGGATTTTCGTGAACCATTTCATTACAGAAATAAATTTTTTTCACTTTTTTCCATTTTCTCAGAAGTATTTTTTATGATATTTTTCTTTTTTCTTCTTTCTACTTTCAGATTGATGCATTGAATTAAGGAGAATGAAAACCTAGAAGATTCTGATCTATTTTTTCATCGTTTGTCAGGGTGAATGTGAGAACTACATTATTAGCTGATCTTAAAATAGATACCAAAGGATCCCAATTATCCCACTCACTATCATTTTTTTTTCTTTAACTTCCAAGTAAAATTGCTGTTTAAATATTTTCTACCATGGAGCCATGCCTGGGAAATTTTAATCAAAATACCAGAAACCAGAAACCAATTACCACTGCTCTCCCCTAACAAGATGTAGTATTAGTAAAGGCCAAGGTGAGGTGGCCTAATTTCCTAATATGGCCAAAAGGACAGAACCACGGACCTTTAACATTAGTGTTATTGGTCTGTCAGGAACTGAGAAGGAAAAGGGCCTCACTGGTGTTGGCAAGTCATGTCTATGCAATCGGTTTATGCGACCATTAGCTAATGATTACCACATGGAGCACATCTCTGTGTTAAGCCAAAGTGATTTTGGAGGCCGTGTGATTAACAATGACCACTTTCTGTACTGGGGGGAAATCTCCAAAACTGATGAAGGCGTTGATCACACATTCCATGTGATAGAACAGACTGAATTCACAGATGATGTGTCTTTTCAGCCATTTAAAACTGGTAAACATGAGCCTTATAGTAAAAGGTGTATTGGTACCAAAGTGCAATCAGCAGAAAAACTCATGTATATCTGTAAAGAACAACTTGGTAAGTATTCGCTTTTTATAATTACTCTCTTTATCATCATCATCATCGTTTAACGTCTATCTTCCACACTAGCATGGGTTTAGATGGGAATTGTCCCACGTGAGGCAAGATTGGTTGTCTTGCTCGTATAGGACTGTCTGGCGGGTTTTCTACGGCTGGATGCCCTTCCTAACACCAACCATGTTTACAGTGTGGACTGGGAGGTTTTTACCGTGTTGCCTACACGGCCACATTTATTTAGGACTGGATGTTGTGGCACCAACATAACTTTACAGAGAAAGGGGTGGTGTAGATGGAGGTGGGATGGGGGTGTATTTTTGGTTAGGAGATGCCTGCTGACTGTAGGTTTCACTTTGTACTTAGGCAAGGCCTTTATATATATATATACACATATATATATCATTTCATCATTTCATTTTACGTCCGCTTTTCCCTGCTTGCAAGGGTGGGACAGGAACTGATTCTGGCTTGATTTCTATATATATATATATATATAATGTTGTCTTGAAGATCAAGATGGAGTGTCAGTGTATTAGAATTCATGAGGAAAGCAGCAAAATGCTGTCAATGTTACACTTCTAGCCACTTATTTCTGTCCTTTGAGGTAATTTTTACCCAACACAGTCATCAACAGCATTTTGCTGTTTTCGAACATGATGAGGTTGCCCCAAGATTGTGATTTACTGCCCAACCCATGCAGGTGTGGAAAGTAAAGGATGTAAAATGATGATGATGATACCATGATTGAACTGTTGTAATTCTGTGATTGAGGGTTTTAACAGCTATTCTTGCTTTCAGTTTTTCTCATTATTCTATGAATACATATAGTTTCGTTAACTGTTTTAATCCTCCTTTTGTCTGAAAGTTTTTTTTATAATAAAACAAAACAACTAAACTGTTTACATTCATTCACCAACACCGAATATGTTAGGATGTATTCATACATTTTTGTAGCTGTAATTTTACAGTACTATGTCTACTTTCCAGCAAAATTGTGTTTTTCCCTGTAGGTTGATAAAATGAAATATCAGTCAAGTATTGATGACAATTAAATTAACTATATCATCCACCTAAATTTGAAGAGTCGTGTCTATGAAATTGTTATTATTGGCTTGGAAACGAAAGCCATGTCATAGCCATTTTAGCCCCTCTAAGATTGTTTGAAATGTTGAAGGTGTGTAGTTTGAGAAAAATTGTAGGTGTAAAAAAAAAAAAAAAATATGGAAGAATACAGGAGGATGTAGTTCAATGTGGTTGATGAAAAAAAAAATAGAAGAAATTCATTGTTTCTGTGGGCACTGTGTAGTGAAAAATTCAGAGTAGCTGACTGTAGCAGTAATGATAGCTGAGATAACAGATACATCTCAGTGATGTGACTGTTTAGAGAATGTTGATAAATATAGTTTGCCTGACAGGCATATGGCTTTTTCTTTGAAGCAGTTGAGAATGTGTGTGTGTATATACAAACTAAGAGGTATATTCCAGGTGTGTAAGTAGTATTATAAAGTAGGGTGTGCTTGTACCTTCTAAAAGGTTACCAGCTGTTTGGGATCAAAATATTTTCTGGCTTTTGTGATGTAGTCTTGGGTAGATGCCATAAAGGTTATCAGAGATTAATATTTAGCATTTGTAAGGCATGTGATAGATTGAGTGATGTATTCGCCATGAGTTATAGTGTAGTAATAGTAAAGTAGTATAGTTAATACAAAGCATTGTGGGATATGGAATAAATGACTGATAAGTTTCAGAAAGCTGGTAGAAATATATAAAGGGAAAAGGATGACAAATAAAACGTTTTACCCAGTATCACTTTCCCTGCAGATGAAAAAACCGTGGCTTTCTTTAGTGCAGGGGAAGAGGGCTTTCACTGCATGAATTGTCTCTAACTCAAAGTGATGAACCCAACACTCATTCTGTGTTAGGAAACGATCAAGGAAACCAGCTGGATCTGCTTCAAACAAAGTGAGTTTTTCCCTTGATGTGATCAGCCTGGTGTGCTTTTGATGAGGTGTTAGAAGACATGGCACCCACTGAGCAGAAACCTTTGTCATGCCAAGTTCATTGTGTAGAATATTGTCAACTCTCTCACAGGATATGCTAATGGCATTGGCATTGGCTATTTGTTTTATAGTTAATTGCCTGTCATCCATTAACATGTTTTCCTGGGTGGTGGCAGTTGCGTGATATCCAGACCTTCCAGCAATCTTCAAGACTCTTCCTTCTCCTTCTAAATTCAGCTGCCCATTTTTTTTTGCACTGTTGATAGCTGGAGCTTCATCCCTTAATGTAGCAACCAAGTCAGCATGAATGTCCTTGTGGGCTAAATCCTTTTTCTGCGGGTACTTGATAACACCACAATGCCAAATTTTGTCCATTTTCAAAAAAAGTCTCTACTAGTTACTTTTGAAGTCGTCTTTGAGCAGTGAGATGTCAGTTTACCTGGAAAGAAACAATGCAGTTATTAATAAGAAGAGTTGAAATTAATGCATGCAAGATTTCACAGCACTAGCATCACTCCTTCATAGCCAGCCTATGAACCTTTCAGCTCACCCATCTACTTTTACATCATAAATGATGTTAAGTTGTCTGCCATTGCCAAAGGCTCTTACAATTTATTCTTGTTTCTCCAAATTCTAAAATATGAGATCATTTGCTTTAGTCAGTCTCAAATGTAAAGACCCTGTGTTAGGAGTTGCTTTCTTTTTGCATAGTAATGAGTATAAAAGTTTTGTTTTTCTTCTCTTAGCCTATTAACAAAGTCTACCCTGTGTGAATGCATTCTTTAGTACCAATTAAACTGGTTTCACTAGTGTGACTATATATATATGTGGGTGTTTGTATATGTGTATGTATATATATTATGTATATGTGTATATATACACCTCAGAGGGCTGCTTCAGTTTTCTTTTTTCTCATAACAAAATCAGTTTAACTGAAAGTAAGTCACGGCCCTCATATACACACACACACACACACACACACACACACACACACACATTGGAGGGGCGGCTGAAAAGTTCATGGACTGGCTATGACGGAGTGATGCTAGATCTGTGAAATTTTGCATACATTAATCTAAACTTATCTTATTAATAACTACGTTGTTTCTCTATTTGGTAAGTCTATGAACTTTCCAGCCAACTCTCTTATATATATCTGGAGCTAGCCGTTGAAATGGCAAGAGCTCAGCTGTCTGGTCCTAACTCTTTATAATATAGCCATACTCTACTACTGTAAGTATCAAGTACTCTGTTGAATAATGGTCTAACTAGTATCAAGCTGGTTCTATCCTGATATATATATATACATATATATACACACACAAAGTCCTATACGAGCGAGACACGGTCACCCAACCCAACTTGCCTCAAGTGGGACAAACCCGTCTAACCCCTGCTAGCGTGGAAGATAGCTGGTCAACAATGACAATGATGATGATGATGATGCTATATATATCAACATATGAACAAGTTATCAATCAACTAATTGTCTCCTTCCTCTTCCTTATTCAAATGTGATTTTTCAAAACTATGTTGTTTCCTAGGATTCCAAACAGCTTGAATTTAGAAAGAGGACACTTATTTATATTTTGTTTCATTTTATCTTTCCTTAGATAAACACTTGACCTCCGACATCTTAATCAGATTGTTTTTTACTTATTTTTTCTTTTCCTTTTTCCTGTCAATTACTCTCATCCCACCCACCCCAGAATGTATTTCTCCCACCCACTCCAGAATGTATTTCCTCAGTTGTACATCTTTTCCTGCTGTTTCAAACTATTTAGACTACTCCTCTTTGATTATTTCCGCCATACATCCCTAAATGCTGACCTAAAAGTTTGAAAACTTTAGTTACTTTGTTCACTTCACCATGAGACATTGTTTTGCAAACACACAAATTGTCTCTAACTCAAAGTGATGAACCCAACACTCATTCTGTATTAGGAAACGATCAAGGAAACCAGCTGGATCTGCTTCAAACAAAGTCAGGTTTTCCCTTGATGTGATCAGTCTGGTGTGCTTTTGATGACTTAGGGAGGGTGGGTCAGGGTTTAATACCTAAACTCACTTGGCACCTCAAAGTTTGTCAGCATTGGCTGCCCTTTCCAAATTCTGAGGTTATTATTGTTGTTATTATTTTTTATATATAAATTTCACACAGCTTCATTGTTAAGATCTTAATAAAGAAGCTTATTGTTAAAACAAGATGTAATTTTGAAAATCCAAGACATGTTCATAGTCCATGTTTAGTGTACTCTCTCTCTCTCTCTCTCTCTCTCTCTCTCTCTCTCTCTCTCTCTCTCTCTCTCTCTCTCTCTCTCTCTCTCTCTCACACATACTTCTTCCACCCTGTGTCTGCCTGTCAGTCAGTTTGTTTTTCTCCTTTACTTATAGATAGTTGTTGTGTACATGATCACAATTTCATATGATGTGTGTATGTGTTAGTGGATTGCTAATAGAAATTACTTTTTGTTAAAAATCTGTTTAATCCAGATAAAGCCAAACCATTTTCCTTGTGGAAGAGAGGGAGAGAGACATCTTAATTTCATCAACAATCTCCATTGATTAAAACCAAACAACAAAAACTCTTGATGCATATTTCCATTGATACGGCTATTTACTAGTTTTTCAATAACATTCAACACTTAACTAGAATGATGGGGAATGAGAGTTTTTGATGAAATAGAAATTAATAGCTTATGTTTAAGGGAATATTCACAAACTATCACTCTTTTGTTTTCGTTTTCAGTTATTCTTATTAACTTTGTTGTTCCTTTGAATTTTCACATATTGTTTTTCCTCCCTCTTGTTATATTTGTTTTGTTTCTCAACTCTATATTATTAATCTATCAAAGACATGTCTTGTAATAGCTGTCTCCCTCATCTATATTACTATTTTTCATATTTATTTGCTCCTTATTTTGTTGAAAGTATAACAAATTGGATTGGGAAGTAAATACCCTATTATTCCTTTTTGTGTGAGATGAGAGAATATGTTCATGCATTTGAGTTATGGAGGATTTACTGCTTAGGTTAATGTTGAGAAATTTATAGTTTAGGCTATAAAGGAAGCAAACACATTGCCCTTCCCCCACCCAGTTTCCCCACTTGATCAATATTTTTTTACATTCTTGTATCCTCTTACTTCCACCAGTCATTCCCACAATTATTTATTCATCCAAATAGAGTATGAGATGCAAGCACTCTTTGCATCATTATAATATCTTAATGAAAACTAGTGTAAACATGCCATCTTAAGGGTAGCTTGTTGGCAGTGATAAGAGCCTTTGTATACAGCAATTGTTAAGTGTGTGTTTTTCTGTGGGAGTAAATGGAGAAATAGATAAAGCTGGAGATGTAAATTACATGAAGGGTTGATTAGGGATCAGTGATATAAAGGATTCCTTGTTGGTTTGAAACGCCCATAGTTGTTGATTGTTTGGCCCCATGTGAGCCTTGATTGAGTAGGCCTATGATCAAAGCTTTCTAGTTATGACTGTTGTTTTGTATCTCAGGAATTACATTCTCTAATGTATCCTGCCATTTGAAGATGGAAGGATGTGATTTGATTGAGCTCTCACTAAAATGTGTAGCAGGATCACTTAGAACTCACCTCTAGCTTCATGTTATTGAATAAAAGAAACCAGCCACAGAAACTCTATATCTATATACTATGTTTTCTGTTTGTCTTTGTTTTTATGTGTATTGTTATTTAGCTTGCCTGCATAAATAACTCACTTTTATGTTTGTGTAAATCTAAGTGCATGTGTGTCCGTGTGCATGTCAGTATGTATATTTGTGTAGGTAACCACATGTTTATGTAAATAGCTGTTGGAATATTTATATATATTTATATTTGTCTATGTTTGTGTATAGATGCTCCAATGTTTGTCCACAACATCAAATCAGTCCAGTGTTGTGGTGTGAATTTCTATCTGGTGTCCCCACAAAAAATTGTATAGAGACAAGTATTTCTGAAATGTTGATATAGTAATATTGCATCATATGATATACTCTCGGATCTAGAATACCCCCCCCCCCTCCTATCTGTTCATGTTTTTCCTATAGTTTTAACAATGTTTTTTAAATATTATTTTTATGGAGTGGAAGTGATGTCTATAATTTATTCAGAATTATTACCAACACTAAGAACTCACATGAGATAACTATTTTCTTTTTGTGTGTCATTTACTAAAAATTGAGGTCACCATTGCTGTTTTCTAGTCTTTTTTGCTATTTAATAAATTTGTTTGATTAGATAATATACTTTGCTTGAATTCTGTGTGTGTGTGTGCGTGCTTGCATGCAAGTGTACAGATGTACCATAATTAATCTGGATTTGTCTATTCAAAAACTTCAATCTTTGTAATAATGTATTTTTGTTAGTGCTAGGTTGGTTGCTACAGTTGTGTGGGTGTGTCTGAAAATTATTCCATATCACATATTTTTCTTCTTTCTTTTTCTATTTGTACATTTCCTTCCGATGAATGCTTGCTTTGATTTCTCTTACTAGACACTCATATTTTAGATATGTATTTTACATGCAAATACCATTTATGTTTGTGTTAATGTTTACTTTTATATAACACTAGCAGTAAAGCCCGGCGTTGCTCGGGGTCGCTCAGTAGCTGTGTTAAAGTTACAATGTTAAGTTTCTTTTTTGGCTTAAAAACTGTAGTGTCTACTGTGCAGACTTGCATGTGGTGTTTTTGATTAATATTCCCTCAACCAACAATATGCCTTATGAAGTTAAGAAAACATAACGATAACCCGAATGTTATAACAAAAGAGGATGCTGGGGATAAAAACTGCACTGGTTATTTATTAACAAAGATCGAAAATGTAAACACTGCAACGCAGAGAAAAACATTAGCGTAACCAAATTATCAGTTATGTCTGTCTGCACGCCTATATCACCTCTCTGCACGACTGTCTGTCTGCACGCCTGAAATATTTGCTTGTTTTACGTAGTCTTTAAATAGACTTGTTTTCAAGTAAAAATATTGTTTTAAAATGCTTTTAAATGGAAATGAAGCAAAACGGAAGCTTAGTGTTCGAACTGATCTGTTCGTGTATTGTGTTAATGTCATTTTAAACGCTGAGAAAGCCAGCGTAATTTTTTACGTAAGACGCTCAATGTAAACAGAACAAAGGGAAATAACTGATAACTTACGCTCAAAAATCGATACATTATATTCGATTTCGTCACATAGGGTGGGTCAATTTGAAATTATTTTTTTTTCGATGTCTTCGCTAGGGCTCAATGTACAAGTCTAGCAATTTCGGTGCAATTCCGTGAGAGATTCTAAGAGGAGATGTGTGCCAAAAATCGATAGACAGACAGACAACCACAGTTTTATATATATAGATTATGTACTCACAAATGCACACACACTAAATTGCAGTGTACAAGTCGAGCTGGCATGCAAGTTGATAATAATTTTAAATTCTGTCATATACATTAGGTCACTCTCTCACAATGTCTTTACTAGGCAGGTCCTCATGGATGACTGTCCTATCTTTGTGTTTTTTATGTCGATAGGTAGTTTTTATTATTATTATCATCATCTTGGCAGTGGATTGGCAATATCGGTAGAATGTCGAACACCATGCTTTGTGGCATAGAGTTACGGCCCTTTATGCTCTGAGTTTAAATCCTGCCATGGTTAACTTTGCCTTTCATCCTTATGGGGTCAATTAAATAAAGTACCAGTGACATACTGGGGTTGATTCAATCAACTTTACACCTTCCCCCAAAGTTGTTAGCCTTGTGTCTAAATCAGAAAACATTATTATTATCTTATACGATCTGAGTTCAAATCCCGCCGAGGTTAACTTTGCCTTTCATCCTTACGGGGTCGATAAAATAAAAGTACCAGTAATGTACTGGGTAATTGCTGCCCTTGTGCCAAAAGTAGAAACAATTATTATCTTATATCACCAGTAATTGTTAAATATATTAAATAAGTTCATAGAACTCCAGTTTTAATTGTAAATATCTTTGGCAACTGGCTAAAGTTACAGAAAGAGGTGCACAACAATTATTAGGAACTCAAGCCTGCTTGTTTACCACTCAACATTAAAGATTTGCATTTTATCTCCCACCTGTAAGCAAGCACCTAGTTTTGGAAGGATTTTTTTTCAGTCTTACAAATTTACAATTTACAATGCCTGTGTATCTTGCCAACAGAGAAACTGTATGTTAAATGATATAGTTGTGTGTGTACCCACGTGTGTAAAATTATCTCTCCAGTAATAATGCTTGATATCACATGACTGCTGAAGGTGTTTCTCTGATTGGTTCATATTTCACTCATTCTAATTTTTTTACATGGTTTCTACAGCTGGATGCCCTTTATAACACCATCTGCTTTACAGAGTGTACTGGGTGCATTTTGTCTTGGGACCAGCACTAGAAAAGTTGTCAGATCATTGACTTGATTGAAATGACCTCTCAACCTTTTTTGGCCTAGTTTCTACAGCTGGATGCTCTTCGTAACACACCAACCCCTTTACAGCAGTGTGAATTGAGTGTATTTCATGGCATCAGCACTAGAGAGATTGTCACATCCTTAATACTATACAGCTTCCTTTACTCTATATTGTCTTGATTTGATTGTCAACAACTTTACACAGTGTGCTATAAATTAACCTCCTTCAGTGTTGTACCACTTTGAATAAGGTTTTGTGCTAATATCAAAGAAATAAATGTCAATTGTTTAAAACTTTGCAATTATTTCACTCTCCTCAGTTACTATGACAGTCATTAGAGCATAGGACAAAATACTTCCACTTTATTTATTCCAGCTATCTGCACTGAGTGTTCAGATCCTGCTGTGGCCTACTGGGTTGGTAGACTTAATCCATCACCCAGTTTAGCATCACCATCACCCAGCCGTTGAAACAATCAGGTCAGGTACCTGGTTTGAAGGTACCTGTCTTCCTCTCACCAGTCTCACTGGCTTAGAAAGGGTTGCAGGAATTGCCCTTCCATCCCCAACTAAATGTAAATTAGCTATACCCTCTCCACTGTATATTATTTAGATAGAAACTCTGTACTTGTGCTGTCAGAAATGTTATATATTGTAAGAATATTGTTTAGCCCGTTTGATACCTGCTTGAAACCAGCTCTGATTTTATGGTAAAAAAAAAAACAAAAAAAACTGCCGATTTTAAAGTATGATATTTGTATTTATATTAAAAGCTTCTTCCATAATTTTTTTTAAAGAAATTTTGTTGAAATAATGTTTCAAATAGCAGCTTACTAATGAAAAAGTTAGTTTTAGTAAATTTCAAGTGTTTTTTTTCTTCTTTTTTTATTGTTTCCAAAATTACTTGAAACATATTTCAGAAAAAAATATGGAAATGAAAGAATGAATTTTCAATTTAAATAATAATTGTTTCTACTTTTGGCACAAGGCCAGCAATTACCCAGTAGATTACTGATACTTTATTTTATCGACCCCTGTAAGGATGAAAGGCAAAGTTAACCTCGGCGGGATTTGAACTCAGAATGGCAAGGGCCGTAACTCTATACGTCAAAGCATGGTGTCCGACCCTCTACCGATACTGCCAATAATAATAATAATAATAATGAAAATATTGTGTACAGTGCTCAGGTGCACTACAACTCATCAAAAGTGTATGTATAGTACATAGGGTAATGTACAAACGTCAGGAAAATGAACAGTGCATGAGTCACGATATACATGTGTGCATGTGTATGGAAGGGGTACATCAGGTGTAGTTTTGTCGAATTTTGGGAAGCATGAGGGTTTTAAAGGATGCAGTGTCTCGGCAGCTAACAACTGACGCAGGCAGTTTGTTCCAGCAACTCTGAGCGTGAAAAAATGTCTACGAAAGTCATGGGAGCTGTGCTGTTTTCTTATTTTGTAGGCATGTCCACGTGTGTTAGACACATGGAGATCAAAAAGGTGCTTAGGGTTGTTGTTGGCGTGATGGTTAATCATTTAAGTGACTTTTCTTTCATTATTTTGGTTTCAGCAGTATTTTAATTTGTTTTTTGTTTGTTTCCTTTATTATGAGAATATATATGTCATTCACTCAGGAAAAAACAGCAAAAACAAAACTAACAAATGATGTGTTTTCTTTGTTAGAGGCCATAAAAGTTTTATGTAATATTAATTAAAAAAGTTATATAACTTTATTTCTATATATATATGATAGAATTAATCTATAAGAGCTTTATGTGTTTATTTTATTGTCCTCAAGCAAAGAATTTATTGTAATTGTTTTGTTGTTGTTTTTTTATTTCAAAAAGTACTTCAACTTTATTTTATTTTTATAAACTGTTGTAACTTAAAACAGTAACTTAATGAATCACATACAGCATAGTAATTTATATCATAGTTTACAAAATAAAACAAAACATTACATATATTCACACAGTTGACTTAAAAACCATTGATGATTACATAAATATGAAAAAGAAAGATAAAAACAAAATTAAGTAATGAGAAAAGGGTGAAGGTGTAAAGAAGGGAAGATCTGGTTGTATGGAGAAGTAGAGGAAAGGACAGTAAATGCCATAAATGAGGGGAAAAGCAAGGACTCTAGGGCCAGAAGAAAGGGAGGGGAATGGGAGAGGATGATGGACTCTAAGCCTAGAGTGCAGCAGTGTTGGGGCTGCACCCCATGGACAAAACTGGGAACCTTTAAAGATTAAAGTGGGATCTATGTGATTCAGGGTGTAATTAAAGACTCATCTTTCAAAACTGTATTTCCAGAATCTCAGAATAGCATCACAGTTTGTATACATAATCATGGTAGCCATGTTGGAAATTAACAATCTCATGAATAAATCTATTTAAAAACGTTAAAAAAATCCTTAATTTATCGATATATGGAAATAAAGTGTGTGTACGATTTTAAAATTGTACACACTTTATCATGACCCAGTATATTATCATTCTTTTTTACACCAACTTTCTATGCTGGTACACTCTCAGGTCCCCCCCCCCCCCCCACACACACACACACACACCCTCTGCTTATTAATTTTGTTTTGTTAATCTATCTACAGCAAAGTTTCATTTTAAGAGGTAACATTCCTGCTACAATTAATTTTCTTTATACATTAAAAAACATTATACATGACAAAAAAGTATATTACAAGAAAATCTATATGTTATGAAATAAATAGGATGGGTTGGGGTCTCAATATGTAAACTAAATGAATAATTCTGGTTTTTAGAAATATCAACAGAGATTATTTAGGACCCAAGATGAGGCTGGTTGGGTCATTGTGTACGGGGGCTTTCTTATTTACTGCCCTCCAAGATAGATCAGAGACCACAGAGTCTGGAAATAGCCATTGAAATGGCAAGAGCTCAGCTGTCAGGTCCCGACTCTTATATTTATATATATGGCTTCTACCTTACTGTGGTTACCCTCGGTTGACCCCCCACACACGCGCGCGCACGCGCACACACACACACACACACACACACACACACACACACACACACACACACACACACAGTAAAGTGGTCGTGTAGGTGTCACCAACAAAAAACACCCAATACTCACTGTAAATGAGCTTGGCATCAGAAAGAGCATCCAGCTGTAGAAACTAAACCAAAATTAGTTCTGTGTGAGCAAAACATGGTCACCTGACCTAGCATTGCCCAAAACAGGACAACTCGTCTAATCCATGCTAGTATGGAAAATGGACGTAAAACGGTGATGATATATATATAATGATTGAGGCACATATATATATATATATAATGATTGAGGCATATATAAGGATGGAGGCACATGGCTTAGTGGTTAGAGCATTGGCCTTGCAATCGAAAGGTTGTGAGTTCAATTCTCAGACTGGGTGATGTGTTGTTTCCTTGAGCAAGACACTTTATTTCACATTGCTCCAGTTTACTCAGCTGTAGAAATGAGGTGATAGGGACTGCATCATTCCACTGCAAAGTGGTCGTGGAGGTGCCACGGCAAAAAAGCACCCAGCACTCACTGTAAATGAGGTTGGTGTTAGGAAGGGCATCCAGCTGTAGAAATCAAACCAGAATCAGGTCCCGTCCCACCCTTGCAAGCAGGGAAAAGCGGATGTATGATGATGATGATTGTATTATGTCTGCCAGTCTGATACTTATAATAGTAACTATCAAGACTTTTTTTTCTAAGATGGAAATAAATTTTAAGCTGTGGAATGCTCACAGATTGTGTGTGTGTGTGTGTGTGTGTGTGTGTGTGTGTGTGAACTCACACACACATAGATGAGGAGCAGGTTAGAATAAAATGAATAAATGAAATTGAAAAAATTCTAACTGTAGAACAAAAATTTGGAATAAATCAGATGAGCCATGAGGCAAACAGGTGTTGTCTATGTTTGGCAAACAGGTGTTGTCTATGTTTAATCATTAATTAATAACAGAAAAAAATCATTAGTTTAAATTGGTCGTTGAACTGCTACTTTTTCTTTTCTTTTTAATTATTATTATTATCTATTGTAGAGGCATGTGACTTCGTAGTAAGGGTGTTGGACTTACAATCATAATGTTGTAGGTTCGATTCCTGGGCTGGGTATGTGTTGTATTCTTGAGCAAAACACATCATTTTTCATTGTTCTAGTATACTCAGCCAAAAATGTGTACCAGCAATAGCTGGGGGTTTTACTCTGCAATGGACTGGCATCCTGTCCAGGGGAGTGTCTTGTATTCTTAGTCACTTCATGCCATGAAACTGGGATAAGCAGCAGCCTGATGAACCTTCTGGCTTAAGACAGACTTTAGATCTGCTTGTCACTCAGCATTTGTTGCTGGTATAATTCTGGAGCCAGCTATCCACAACCAGCAGACTGTGGTGGCACCTTCAATTATCAAACACTTTTCTGAGTATCTTTCTAAGGAGTGTGGTTTTTTCTAGAGGCCCCAATCTGATGTTGGATCCAATTTCTTTTAAAGCGCTTTAAATTCTGGTGCTCACAGTACCAAGTGGGGTCATCTCAACCTTTCTTTTTGCTCACAAATGTTTTATCTTCCATGCTATTGTTTCATATCTCTCAACCTTGTTCAGTTGTTTGTCACAAACCTTATTGTCAGTGGGACAAGCCACATCCAGTATCAAACATTGTTAACTTTGTTGATCACTACAATGTCTAATTTATGATGTTCAATTTCATGGTCACATTGGACTGGACTATAAAGTCCTATAGAATTTTGACATGGTCATTTTCTACAACATCTGGTTTGTGCTGAAAGAAATGTTCATAAATCTATTAAATTATATAATTAAACCCTGGTTAATTTATTCATTTCATATATGTTTTGTGACTTTGCAAGCAGGGAAGAGCGTACGTAAAATGATGATGATGATGTAAAACTACTGTGACTGGAGATTTACTGATTGGATTAAACTCTTAAGTCTTTACCTATCTTATTGTGGACTATAAAATCACATTTGAGCTTTGAATTATTCTTTGCCTAATCTACCTTATACACGCACACACGCGTGTGTGTGCGGGTGTATATATATATATGTGTGTGTGTGTATCCCGGGTTCAATTGGGAGTAACTACAGTAAGGTACTCAATACATAAAGTATATATATATATATATAATGTGTGTGTGTGTTTATGTAGTTATATATATTTTTATGTGTGTGTGTGTATTCTAAATTACTACTAAGCTTTATAAATATAGAGAACATGTAGCTAGGAAGATCTACCTACCTTTCAATAAACAAGACAAAAACACATTAAATAGAAAACTAATTTATGGTTGAACACAGTACAGACTGTAGGATGAAGGTCACATGTTGTTTTAAACATTGCAATGTGTCATTAGGTAAAGCACATTCTCTTTGCTTCACTCAACCTATATGATAAATAGTGGTTGGGTTTGGAGTAGCAGCCCCACTTTACAGTTGGCTGCTTACTGCTAGGAAGTTTAATCAACTGTGAAATGTATTCACCAACAATTCAATGTTAATATCCAAAGTTTCAGAGTGAATCAAACCATGCTAAAAGTTAAAATTGTGTGTGTGTGTGTGTGTGTGCATGCGTCTATATATAATGTGTGTGTGTGTGTACGCAAGCGTGCATCTGTATACACACACACACATACATTTATATGTATATATTTGTATGTGTATATACAAATCTGTGTGTGTGTGTGTACATACACATTCATTTATGTATATATATATATATGTAAATATATATATATATATATATATATATGCTGTCATCATCATCACTGTTTTACATATCTTTTCCCTGTTGGAATGGGTTGGACAAGGTGTCACCTGAGATTAGACAGATCAGATGTCCCTGTTATACCCATACATTCCATTTTGATATGGTTTCTATGGATGCCCTTCCTAACCCCTTTACAACATGTGCCAGTAAATAAAAGGACAACCAGGGGTAAAGAAGAAGCAAGAAAATATTTGTAGTTGTTGGATGTAGCTTTTAAGAAAACTGTCAATGATTCCAGTTTATTGGCATTTAATAAGTTGTCAATTATACAGGTGTTTAGAAGACTTAGTTGAATAGAAATAAAATAAATAGATATTGCCAATATTCATTCAATGTTGATTTTGAGGACTTGTTTAAAGGATTAACCCTCTTGATACCAAACTAATCTCTCATTCTATGTTATTAAGCCTCTTGATACCAAACTATCTCTCGTTCTTTGTTATTAAGCTGTTTATTTTGAAGTATTTATTTTATGTACTTTTGTTAAGTTATGCTCCAAACACCAGATAAATTTGAAATTATGGGCAGTGCCTTTCATTAGAGATTTGGTAACAAAAGGGTTAAAGGTTTATCCACTTAAAGGAACTAATTATTCTGTTGTAGATTTCACAAATATATTTTGCATATGAAGTTGTATGTCAGCACTGATTTTCATTCCTGCGGTGCAGCATTTGTTGTATGTCAGAGATCACCTTCTGAGGTGTTAAGTAACACCATGTCATCTGTAAATTCCAACTGACTGATCCTACATCCACCTGTCCTGATACCACTTCCAACTCAGCTGTGCAGGTCCTGTTCATGAAAATAATGAACAGGAGAGGTGACAGTATGCACTCTTTTCACAGTCCAACACTCAAAGTGAATGGTTTTGATTTAGCACCATTTATTCAAACACAATTACTAGGGTATTTTTATAGAGTTATCAGGGTAACAAGAAGCTATCAATCTCATACTCCTGCTGAACCTTCCACAACATGAATGTGTAGTTGTATGCTTTTTCAAGGTCTACATAGCAAGTATACACCTCTTGGTAATACATGATTTTTCAAAAACCTGCTGCAGTGTGAATATTTGATTGGCTGTGCTGTGTCCAGGAAGAAAACCACAGTTTGTAAGCTAGCTTGGACTCAACAATATAGCTGCATTTCTTTGAGACTTTACCAGGGAGGCTCAACAAGGAGATCTCTCTATAATTGGAGCAATCTCTCGTCTCCCTTTTTTAAAAACTGGGATTATCACCCCTGATAGCTATTGCTTAAGCCCCTTTTTGGAGATCCAGATCATCTGGTACACACAAGTCAGCCTGAGAAGGCCTTCTCTATTTAAGACTTTCAACATCTTGGAATGAATTTCATCCTCCCCATAGTGCATAGCTCAGAATCAGGGAGTTGCTCCAGGTAGAGCCACTACTTTTCCGAAATGAAAGATCCCAGCTTCGATACTACAGACATATGGTCAAAATGTGTAAAGAAAGAATCGCTGGACAGATTTTATGGGCAAAACCAAAAGCAGAAGGAAACCTAGGATTAGATCCAGAGCAAGATGATTGGATACTATCTATGAGCTTGTATAGATGGGGCACAGCTACAGCAATGAAAACTAAATCTATGGCTTTGCACCAAATGTGTGCAAAATAAATATGGTCAAATTATTTCTTAAAATGATTATTAGTACAGTACCCTGTCTAACCCATGCAAGCAAGGAAAATATATGTAAAACGGTGATGTAGTAGATGGGGGGAATATGAATAACATGGAAATGTGCCAATATAGTAATACAGTACATAGGAACCAGTCTGAAGAAACTGTTATTTAGTGAAAAACTGGTAAAGGGAATCTATTTTAACTGCCTATTTAAATCTTATAAATATAGGAAGTGGACAAAAAGTGTCATTCCGATAAAATGGTTTAGATGTAGTAGTTTTGTAATAAAAGAAAAAAAATAGGAAAAGACAAGGAAATGAAACTTACTGATGGATAGCCAAAGATTATAATCTTTTGCCACCTAATATTATGAGAGGTCAACTAAGTTTAAACCACTACAATTAACTCTCATTCTTAAAAGACCACTAATTATTTGTCAACATTCTTCTTGAGTTAATCTGTGGAAGTTTGGTTAGTTTCTTGATATTTTATCAACTGTTGTTTTCTTTTTTCAAGAGCAATTTACCTTTTAAATCCAACACATTGAGAATGGCAACTGAGAGAAGTAACATAGGTAGAAAGGGAAGTTAGTGAATTATTTAGTGATAAACATGAATGTGAAGTTATATAATTTGTTTAACAAGAAAGAAATACTTTCAGCTGTGAAGAAGCAGAAATGTATCTAACAGTTTCAACTGCTATTTATAAATGTTGTGATAGCTGGAGAATGTAATGTAATGTAATTCATGTGAGATTTAGCTATTTATCTGTAGATATTGATTTATGATGGGTAGAGACAAAAGGCCAGCCATTGTAAGAGAATGCTATAGTTACTGGAATTGATTTACATATATTACTGGTACTTATTTTATCAATCCCTGCTGGATATCAAGTGTAGATGACCACATCAGTAAGGTACTAGATGGTTAACTTAGAAGTCAATGATACATATCCTCATTTTCTGTGTCTAAGACAACTGATAATGGCCAAATCCACCTAATATGAAGTTGTTTAGCGCCATGTCACTCCTAATCAAGCAAACCTATGATCAAAGGTATTTCAGTCACGACTTCCCCCCTTTTAAATATCTAGTACTACATTACTCATGTCTTTCATATTTTAATATAGAAATATTTGATTTTAAGGAACTTTGGCTGTTATTTCTAGCAATTTGAATTATTCCATCTACGCTCCCATGTTGCTTGCATGGCCAAGTCCAATGACTCTTGGGAAAAGCTAGCTGTAATTGTTCGGTGTCTTATTGAGGTTTTCTCACATTCACAATCCACCCTATCTGAAGCCACTCTGATTTAATGATACAAAACTGCATATTTTAAAATTATTTGTTAAATAATGTTCTAAACCAGAGATGGAGAATCTGTGGCCTTCTCTGACCCTTTGAAAGAATCCAAAATTTCCAACAAACTTTTAAATTTTATTGTTTTTGTCTATTTCCCATTATTTTAAGCCATAAGATGAACGTATTTTAAATACCAAAGAGTAAAAGAAAATTCAACGAAATAATCCTCACTGACAGACAGAATTAAAGAATTAGTAGATCTTAAGGGACATTTCAGTACTTTCTAGGCTCATGTGGTTCTAGAATGTATATTAAATTCCCACTTGACTAGAGACAGTATCACCCCAGGACTGGCTGGTGAGAACCCTCAGGGATTTAGTACACCAGTAATTATCAAAATTTGACAATTATGTATGTGGGTTTCCTTTTGAAGTAGGATTTTTAAAAAGTTACACAACTTGACAACTTGACCGTATATTCGTATTTGTTTTATTTATTTGTCTGTTGTAACGCAGGAGGAAGCTAAAAGGAGCAGTGTAATTTTTTATATATAATTATGGTTTCTTGAATGTGGCCTCATTATATTACAAGTAACTTAATGCAGCCATTCAATATGAAAATGTTTCCCCACCTCTGTTCTAAACATTAGCTTACTAATGACACATTTAGGAATTTTATTAAATTCCTCAAAATTTGAGAACATTTCCAGAATTTATTGAAACACACATACCATAACATAAAGGTTAATGTTATAGAATCTAGATGAACATCTATCCTGTGGATTCTTGAAATTCAGAAAAGGATTAGATTTTTAGCTAAGTTTGTTAGATATGAACTTGGAATAGTAAAACATCAAACTAGGTATATTCAAACAAGCAGCATTCCATTGTTTTAGCTATCTGTATAGTCCCAATTAATTAATATAATATGCCAGTGTATTAGTATATTAATTTTCTGCTTGTAACCTTTTATTATAACATGCCTTTCATTCTTGTGGGGTTGCTGGAGTACCAGTCAAATACTTAACTTTCTCTAAATTACTGGTCTTGTGCTTAAATTAGAAACTATTATATTGGATTATAAATATTGTTATAAATTGTGACCTATGAAGCTGTATATTATTTTAGAGTTTTGTAAATAAGTTAGTGATTAGTCACTGCATGACACTAATTTAGCAAACATTACTTGATATTTGTTAATTTTAGGGAACTCTTTATGAATATGAAATCTATTTTGTTCCATCACATCTACATTTTGATCTACAAGATATCCCATATGTTCCTACAGTTACAGAAAAAGTGACTAATCTTGTGAACATTCATCATCATCATCATCATCATCATCATCATCATCATCATCATCATCATCATCTTCGTTTAACATCCATTTTCCACGCTAGCATGGGTTAGACTGCATTAATTTATTAATGTACTAAACTACAATTAATCACTGTTAAAATAACTGTTTCTACGTTTAGCACAAGGCCAGCAAATACCCAGTCCATTACTGGTACTTTAAAATAACAATATACACTTAGAAATTGATTTCACTGTCAAGATGAGCAGCATGGAGTTGAAGAAGAGTGAAGCGAGCAAAGGTCTACACCATCATGTGGAGATTGGCTGACGCTTGATAGTGATCATGAAATCTTTCACCATGCTCATCGTTGATCTTGTGTCAGGTCCAATAAACATGCCTTTAACCTTTGCTCCACTTAAGAAAAGATATCTTTCAGCAACTTCAGGGTCCAATGACTTCACAAAATGTTTGAAGATTCCAAGTTTAATATGTAGTGGCGGTAACACAATTAGCTCAGGTAAAATTAGTGGTATGTATTGAACACTTTTATTCCTTCACCTTCATATGTCTGTGGTCCTATGGCAGATGGCAAGTTATTTCTTATACTTTGTAGTTTTCTTATTGAACCCCTCAACATTAGTAATGTAAAAATAGCAATCAGTAGAATGGTTGCTTTGTTCTCCCCATGCCATTAGAGTGACAAATGGCATTTGTTTGAGCTTGCCACTGGACCTCAAGGAAAGCTGATCACTGCAAATTGAGTATACAATACGTAGAACAAAACATTTATCTTGGTCCTCAAGTTTCATTCTGAAATAATCTTTCTATCATGCTTGTATGAGTGTCATGATGTTTCTCCTACTGTCCTTGAATGCATATTCCCCACAGATATAGTAAAAGTGATCTGGGTCATTGCAATAGACACGTCTTGAAGCCATATAAACTGAAGCAAATTGAAGTGGAGAAATAAAAACAACAGCAGTCCACAATGAACAGAGTAATTACCAATTTGATAGAACAAGTCACAATAACATCCGAGACACAAGGCATGCTTTTAAATGAAAAGTGTTCTAAAAATAGCCATGATCTAATATGTGTTATATCTACTTTTGCAGCTTTCTCATTAAAGGTTGTCAGAAAAAGAACAATCAAAAGAGTTCTTAAAAGACAAATAGGAAACACTTGACCTACTGCATGCTACATTACATTTCTGTAAATTAGGTATATGAGGGGGGTATCTTGTAGATCAAAAGTTAGATGTGATGGAGCAAAATGGACTTCATATTCAGAAGGATCACCCTAAAATTAGCTAAAGTCACCCTAATTATCTCTTGCTAAAGACATGTTTTGTCATGCAGTAAAAGATTATTTCATTCATTATCATATTAATTGGTACACTACATATAAAAGAAAACTAGAAAGTTATATTTCTTTTCAACTATATATAAATATATATTGTGTGAAGAAAATGGTGAATGCATTACCCCAAAACATGGTAAGGGAGATGTGTTAATAGATCGAGTCCTTCTTGTAGAGCTTGAGAAAAATCATATCTTTTGATCTGAGGTCTTTGTCACCAGAACTGATCTAAAGTTAAATAATAACTTCAAACTCAATCAATCTATCATTTTATTTATGCTTTATATAACAGTAAACATATAAATATAAAAACGATATATATATATATATCGTTTTTATGTTTATACACATTTTAAATCATATAGTAACATCTGATAATATACATTATTAGATATTACTATATGATTTAAAAATTGACACGATTTTTTTCTTTTTTCTTTTTTAAACTGTTAGTACAGTATTAAATTGTAAGCAGAGAATATGAAAGGAATATATAATGTTCAAATATTATTTACTGCATATGCTTAATAAAATGATATTTAAAGAGTAGGAAGAGATGTAACATAAAGTTGACTGATATTCTGCTTCACTAACAGTGTCTATAAAACTGGGGAAATGAATCATTAATCTTTTAATTTCGTTCTAGGCATAATTTATTCAAAAATAATTTGCTATCCAGAATTATATTTGAATGTCATTCAATATGAGTCACCTCATTTATAAATTAATGGATATGTATTTAATTTCTAGCTTTTATAATCATCTAATTACATGTAATATGCTGTAGTTTACTTAACGATTTGCTGCTATGTATTGCAATTGCTAATCAAAATCCAATCTTATCTTCTCTGTTATTGCAAGACTGATATTTTAGTTACTTTACTTTTCATCTCACGCTTTGGAATTTAGTTAAAAATTAAATAAATATATGGGACCTCTTTCAACACATCACGAGCAATCTAAAATTTATCTATAAATTGTAAACTCCTTATTGCAAGAGTGAAACCGGTTAGAAGGTTATGCAAATATTAGTTTAAACTTTACTGCGCACGCGTAAATGTATGTATGTACATGTATGTATGAGAGAGATAGTGATCATCTTTTTGCACCCAATTTTCCTGCTATGAATTTTAAAGATATGCTTTATTTTCCCCATCAAAATATTCCCGCTTCAGACATAATTTTAGAAACGTGATTTTAAAGAATTTTCTCTTCAAACTTTGAAAGGCCAACATTAAAAAAAAGTCAAAATTTCCTTCTTGGTAACCCAGTGAGTGTAATTGAAACTTTTCACATTTGAATTTACTTCCCCTCATCTCCACCCATTACTTGGACATGGTCACTGATCTTTACCCACAAGTCATGCCTATTTTATCATTTTCCACACTAGATCTCATATTTTAATTCTCCACTTTTAATAATGGTTGTTCAGTGAGCAGCAATTCAACCAACAGACCCATTCTTTCCATTCTAGTTTTATCAGCTATATGGATTCTTCACCATTAACTGCTATAGCCATCTTGTTTTCCACATTCCTTGAACATAACATTTATGTGTCTTTAGTTTGCAATGTAGTAATTAAACTTGGCTTCTTGTACTTATTAAAAAAAAAAAAAGAAAAGAAAAGAAAGCAATTAGAAGAGATTTACGAAATTGCTTATTTGAAATTTCTCAAAAGGTTTTCTGGACAAAATCATAAAATGTCTATAAAACCAGTTTTATTATTTGTATGGTAGCTTCATTTTTTTTTTTTTGTATTTTTTTTTGATTGGGTAAGGAGTAGGTAGATATTATTTCTACATAGATAAGTAACTCGTTGCTATGGAGTTTATGTAGCTAACTGATTTTTATAAACATGTAGTATCATTGATAAACATTGTTTTCTACACCCCCTCCCCCCTAGTGATTCATGAGGCCGAGTGTTTAACTCTGAATTCTATAATGTTAATTATATTAGAGAAATCTCCCTTTAACCCTTTATTATCTAAACTGGCCGTATCCAGCCAGAATTCTTTCACCTCTTTCTGTTCAAAATGGCCATAACTGGCTGCTCATACTGATGTTAAGGTATTGTTCTCAAAACGAATACTATCAAAATCTCATAGATTGAATATTATGAGAGATATTTATGGGAAATAAAGTGTTTACTGTGAAAATACAATAGTAAATATTGAGTAATGTAAATGCTAAAGGGTTAAATCAAACTAAACTCTGATGTGGAGGCTGTCTAAACTGGATTATGGTACTATATTTGATAGCGATGAGAAACTAATACTTCAAGTGTACCAACTACACATCAGCAATTGGCATTTAAGTAACTTAATCAGAGCTTGGGTGAGGCCTAGCATAGTGCAGTAGTTGGAAATTATTGGAAAAGGTTGAAAGGTCACTGACAACTGAATTTTCATCATGCAAGAATATCACCAATTGATGTGTGAATGAAATAAATGTTTTGTCAGAGAGATTGTAAGCATGAAACTTGGAAGACTTAAAGAGAAAAAGATGTGTGTGTGATTTGTAGGGTATGTAATCTAAAGTTGAATTGATGTAAATGAGAGTTAATGTTGTGCTAAAACAAAATTCTTTGTAGTAGGGATGCATGTGTTAGTAAACAGCTTTGTTCACTGTGTGAGAATGTTCTAGATTGGAACATAATACTATAGAAATAATAAAAACATGTTATGCCATTTCAGGTAGACTGGTAGTAAAACTTCCTGCTAATTGTGTTGATAGAATAAACGGATCATAAACCCCAAATACAATGCTTATGGATTGCAGTAATGGTTCACTGGAAGTAATAGATAAAATTTATCTGGATGGCCTAATCTTTATTGGTGTAGGCAACTCAGATAGCTTACTGGCTTCAGTTTGTAACAGCTTATCAAAGTTACTCCTAATGTAGGAAAGAGATTATTTCTCTTTTCTCTGTTCAAAAGAATAGCTGCTTGAAGCATGTGTCAGAAGAAGTGTGGCAAGGATTGATAGAGCAAGCTGGGAATAAAACTCACTAGATTTCAAGAAAATAGAGCAGTTAAAATGATTATGTAACAGTGGGTGTGTAGAATGAATCATAAAAAGTATGTGACTATATAATGTATGCTCAACTGAACTAAAAGAAATTATTAAGAATTAGAAACAATGTGTAGCTTTTTGCAGGAACAACTAGAGAGAATTGAATGAAGCAGTATATTGAACATGAGGTAGAGGGAATTCAGAGCAGTGGTTAACTAAAGAAATCCTCAAATAAAAAGATTATATGAATAGAGTAAATAACAAAAGATAGACATGTAAAGAGAACTTACGTTATAGATGGAAGGTGAATGAAGAAAATTATATGTTAGGATGATAATAATGATGATGATTAATTTGGTCAACATTGCTGTTATTGATAGAAATATTACTCATAAAATGTTTCTTCATAATTCTATTTGATATTTCTGAATAATTTGGGATTTTCTTTCTCCCTTAATTAACTAGGTCTTAACACCAAATTAATGTTAACTATTGCCTAGTTGTTTGAAAAGTGGTTTTATGTGGTATATCTTCTATTTAGAATTATTTACTATCTTCTTCAGTAAGAATCAAGGGAAAATGAAGTTTTATCTTGTCTTCATATATTAGATACTTGTAATGTTTCAATAATTAAATTTAACAGATTTTGCTGGTTAAATTAAATTGGTACCAGTTTATATATATATATATATATAATTCAAAATGTTAATAAATGAAAAATATTCTCATAATCAAAATATATATTTTATTATACATATTTCAAAGGTACAATGGTGTTTAAGTACGTTTTCATCAGAAAAAATATAAGATTTGATATGTGACATACCGCTACAGTTTTGATTATTCAATTTGGCAATGATTTATTTCACCAACTCTCAACGTTTTTATACCACAAATAATATGCCACATATTATTGAGAGTTGGTGAAATAAATCATTGCCAAATTGAATAATCAAACCGTAGCGGTATGTCACATATCAAATCTTATATTTTTTCGGATGAAAACGTACTTAAACACCATTGTACCTTTGAAATATGTATAATAAAATATATATATTGATCATGAGAATATTTTTCATTTATTAACATTTTGAATAATATTAAATACTCCAGAAAAATCTTCTGTCGATGCTTCTAATCTATTGTAAAATTGTATTCGTTGAATAATCAACAAACCATATTAATCTTTGGTTTTATATATATATATATATATATATATATATATATAACCCATGTCAGCATGGAAAATGGATATAAAACAGTAATGATGATGATATGCCAAAAAGGCTAAATTGTCCTGTCTTTGTCTCTACGTGTTTTGTTACATCCCAATGTACACGGAATGAACAGTAGCAACCTTAATGCAGTGAAACTGTAATGATTTCCAAAGATTGACTGAGGAGTTTGGACTGGTAGTTTTTTGTTGTTTTTTCCATTGCCTTTGTCCTATGGGCCCTACTATTTTGAATTCATATTCTAAAGACTTAGCCATGCAGGCTTTTTTAAAACTATCATACAGGGGTTACACTGCCCCATCTGTCTTCTTCTATTCTCCCTTCTTACCTTTTCTAACCTCAGTTTCATTCTGCTTTGTCTGCACATTTCACTGCAGTCCATATTATTCTTTTCTATTTTATTTTAAATTTCTGTCCTTTCTATATATTTTTCATTTTTGAGTAAGCCCTCACACACTGTTCTCTCCCTTTGTTAGTGGATACTTGAGATGCTTTTTCGTCTTTGTGTAATTTGCTGAAAGGCATAACTTGTCTTGTCTTTATCTGTTTTGTTATATCCCAATGTGCACTGGAATGAATAGTATCAACCTAAATACTGTGAAACTATAATGATTTCTAGAGGTTGACTGAGGAGATTGGACTCTTATTTTGTATACACACATACATTAAAAAAGATAGAATTAATTTATTATTTAATTTTTCATTAGTTCTTGACTAGGAAGTTTCAGCTATAAACTGAATAAACCCATAATTGGAATAAAAGGCAGCTTTTGTCTTTCACTTCTAAAATAGAACTGTTATAACTAATTCTCCAAACCTGTCTTATCATATTTATTTTTTTGACTTTTACATGCCATTCAGAGCTGATAGTGTTGTTTTTATTTTTATTTAATTGTTTATCATTTTTATTTGATAAATATAAGCATTTCTTTTTCTATCAGCACCACAACTACTAACACCATTATTTTAGCACCTAGAGTTTGATATTGGTGTATATATGTTTTAGTCAAACATGGTAATTTCACTTAACAACCAACCATCTATATTTAACCCCTTTGTGACCATATTTTATAAAACCAATCTGGCCAAAACCAGCTCTGGTTCTATGAAAGAAACCCACCCATTTTAAGGGTTTCCAATTTAAATTAAAATCTTTCAACATAATTTTTCATAAGAACTTTACATTAAGTTACTATGTTAGTAATGAAGTAATTAATAATTTTAATAAATCCCTCAAAATTCTTCATTAATTAATTAAAATAGTGTATTTCATTAAAAATGCAACCACAAGAGGGTTAAGTTGATAGACTAGGATTTGAGGGAGATTTAGTTGCTATTTCTAAGATGTCAAATGATTGCCTAGCAGTTCCCCTACTGGCAGAGTACCTTCAAATTGTATAACTAACTAGCTACAAAAAATCATTCCATCTTTCTAGCTAGAACACAGATATAAGGGCTCTGGCTCAAATTGTCTGCAAGTATCTACACATTTCTGTAGGATTGGCCAGACTGATCAGTAGTTCTGTTTGAGTGTTGACACACACTGTGGGGACCCCTCCAACCCTTGCTAGCAGGGAAGAATGGTATTAAATGATGATGATGATGACTAGGCCATCAAAATCTATCAAGAAATGTGCTGTTGTATTAAGCTATAGCAGAATTATGACTACAATTACATTTTTAGACTAATAATTGCTTACATATAAAAGGTCCAGCATTAGATTTAATGACATTAGACATGTGTTATGAAAAGTTGTCTCCACTTGCTACATTTCTTTGTCATTTCCTCTGTAAGTCTTGAGCTTAGCTCTCACCACCTCTGCCCAGGTTTTTCTTGGTCTACTGTTGCTTTCATCCACTAGTATTTCCTGGTACCTCTTTACCCATAGATCATCATCCATGCGCATCACATGTTTACTTAATTAAATCCATCTTCTCTCTTAAATCCATCTCCCTCAGTACATCAAAGCTTTATATATAGCGGATGTAAAAACAATGATGATCACACATATACATATATACATACATATGACATAATGTATTTGTGAAAATTGATATATGGAAGGCAAATATGAGCAGGGAAAATTATGATATGCCGGATATGCAACATGAAACTAAAACTCCAACCTAAACACAAGCATATATTAGAATACATAGTTGGTCTATACAGAAAATATAATTGTTTGTATGGACATAGAAAGTCTATGGTTGGTGTATGTTATGTGAGATGATACTGCAGTCATTGACAAGGATGAAATAATTAAATCAGTTTTCAAAAATGCCTAATGGTTGGAATGGGGTATATTATAAATGATTGGATATATGTTATTGTGTAAACTGGACCCCCTATGTGGAAAAATAAACATTAAACTGATATGGAGGATAGTTTCTCGCTTTATTTTATTAATCTAAATTGTTTTGGCTATTTTTTTGTTGAAGTATTTTTCACTTTTGGCTTTCAAATTTTGCTGTGTAACTATGAATAGAAAGCCATAAAATATAATGTCTTTAATTTATAACAAATTTACATTTTATATCCGAGTTTGATCTCCTGTATTTAATGTCTTCAGTTTGGTTTTATCAGAATATCAATTGCTAATTGAATTTAACGTTTTTAAAAGAAAGATTTTGTTGAATTATAAAATTTAATAATTAAAATAATTTGATCATTAGCAAGAGATGTTAAGACTAATAATAGAGAAGGGAAAAATAATAAAGTGGTTATATTTGTCTTGTTTTCTTGTTTTTTATTGAGGAACTTTCAACAGTTTTGTATATTAGCGGAAGCATAACTAATCACTTTTGTTTGCACGATTCTTTCCATCATATGTTGATTAATTAAGTAAATTAAATTTTCAGTTTCTGTTCAGAATAATATTTTTTTCCATCATAAAATCTGCCTGTGGTTACTGGCTTTATTTAACACTCCATCTAGTTTACCTTAGTTTACTTTGTAGAATTAAGGGAAAATATTTGTTATTAAATAGCTTATTATTATTTACTATTGCTACGTATAAATAGTATGTCTTCATAGTTATTAGTATTATTATAAGGGAGGTGGATTGGCAGTACCAGTAGAGCGTCTGGCACCATGGTTCACGGCATAGTTACAGCCAGTTATGTTCTGAGTTCAAATCCTGCCGACGTTAACTTTGCCTTTCATCCTTACAGGGTCGATAAAATAAAGTACCAGTAATGTACTGGAGTCAATTTAATCGACTTTCCCCTTCTCTTTAAATTGCTGGCCTTGTGCCAAAAGAAGAAACAATTATCATTATTATTGTTTGTTTGTGGCTTTCTTTTGGCCATTATTCAAATGTCAACAGTAGGTTGGATTTACTTAGCAGTACTTCTGCCTCATTCTGTTTCCTATGAGAAATTAACTTGTAAAATCATATTTACTTCAGGCCTTTTCACTATAGAGCAGCTATGATGAATAATTTTGTTATTTATGACACTGTCTTGTCTATAAAATTACATGTATATATATGTATGTACACATATGCTCACTCTTTCATTATATACATTAAAGCATATAATCATATGCACACACACAGACAACATACACATTTATACACACATACACCCACTCATTCACACATGCATATTTTATGCATAATCACATAAGATCAGTTTATAGCCAATATCTGTACATTACATAGATTTCTAAAAGCTTCTTTTGATTAGACTAAGAATAATATAGCATTTTGATTTGTATATAGTATTTCCAGTGATTGCAGAGGTCATTATTCAATGGAAACTATATGAAAAGACACTGAAAACTTTTATTTCAGATTTAAAGAGAGAAAATCACTAAATTATAAAAACAGATTGGATGTATGAATCATTTCAGTTTTAGGGGTCTGCGTTGATTTAGGGGTATACATTTGGTGATATGCTAGGTTTATTGCATGTTACTATGTACATATGTATTTGCATGTGCCTATGGTAATGGTCAGTTTCTTTCTTCTTGTTAAGACAAGACACAGCTGTTACTTAAAGGTCTCTCAGTAGGTTCCAATGTTGGGTTAAGCCTTTAAATTAGTACTCTGGTTGAATTGTGTGTGTGTGTGTGTGTGTGTTCTCTTCCAACAACTGAGTAGAGATCACTGAAATATGATCTGAAACAGAAATTGAACCTGCTGTGACATCTCATTGCCCAAACTATCACTGACATTCCAAGTTTAATCATACAAATTATGTTTCAGATCAATCATTCATCTTCAGCACGCACGCACATCTTCGCTTGTAAATGACAGTTATTTTCCAGTTACAAATTGCTCTGCCTAGTCTAATATGCAATGCTATGTATGTATGTTGTATTGAAGATTCATTATCTTCATATCAGCTTTTGGTTAATCTGGACAAGAAATGAAAAATCTATGGGTAGGAGTGGATAGGTTATACATAGAAAATACCAGAAATACATTTATATGCATGTACCCGTCTAACCAATGCTTGCATAGAAAATGGACGTTAAACGATGGTGATGATGATGATGATGTACATGTTCATATAAATTGTTGGGAATATTGAAATGTTAAAATAAAGTTTTTAAAAAATGTTGATGGGTTTTGTTGATGTGGAATCAATAAAGTAGATAAAGTATTCTTTTATAATCCAGCTGATTGATCTGTGTTCTTGAGAAGTTGAAATTTTCTTGTACTTACAGTATGGTGCAAAAATAAAAATATCAATCATGGAATGATGCTTTCGTTTGAATATCTAAATATCATCTGCTCCAGTCGAACTGGTGGGGGTGGGAGTGTCAAATTAAATTGAAAAGAAATCTAGACAATGAATTATTTATTAGCTAAAATATAAGAAAATTATCTACCCTATTGTTTTTATCTATTGTCTGCTACTGTTCTCTCTTTCTCTCTCTGCTTCCCATCCCATATATCACTTCTAACGTATACATATATATCTCTCTCTGTGCTTAACCATCTGTTACTGCGTATGTCTTCTAATGAACCTGCTAGAAATTTGCCAAATCTCCCTCAAAATGGCAGAGGCACATTGGGTAACTTGTTATTGGAAGCATAATGTCTGGAGTTGGGGGGGGACTGAATAGCCATAATTTAATGTTGTTGATGACAGGTCTGTTCAGTTATAGTTATGGCTACTACATGTGACTTTGTCTTTCTTGGTGGCTGCACTTGCTTTCCCTCTGCTGCTACATGGATATCATTTTCACAAAGTAATGACATTGATAACATTATTCATAGAGAACTATGATTCTAATCTCCTCTGACATATCTCAAATAAAGATGGAATAGTCTTGGTTGGAATGATTTGTATCATAGATTTGCTCATTCAGGGCTCACCTTGATTTTATTACCATTGTTGCTGACACAGACTTGTACCAATTTTCTTGAGTTTTAAATTGTATTAATCTTTTTCTTTAATTTACCAACAGACTTTAGCCCTGGATTCATGAGACAAAACTGCTCATTTTAAAATGTTTATCCTTATATTAAAATCTTTTAATCATAATTTTATTTTAGAATGTTTTGTTAATGTTCAAAATATCAGCTTTCAAATAAAAACAAACTTTTTGGTTATTTGCAAAATTAATTGATATATATAGACATGCCCCAGCATAGTCTTAGCCTCTCGGCTGAAACGTATAACAGAGTATTAATTAGTGTAATTCATCAAAAGTATGGCAATAAAAGTGTTAATCAATGTTTTAGGATTTAACATTTTTTTTCTATATTAAGATTGTTTTTCTTTGGATTAAATTTGTCTCTTTTTCTTTTTATTCAGGGATGGAAACAGACAGCGCTTATGAGCAGAAGCTGATGCCAGATGGCAAGCTAAATATTGATGGCTTTATGGTAGTGTTTGATGTCAGCACTGTTCACAACCGGCCAATTGAGAGACAGGTTGAGTTTGTTTCTCAAATTCTTCAATCTTTGCAGAAGATCCGCAAACCTGTGGTGCTGGCAACTACAAAGCATGACGAGGCTGTGGACCGATTCTGTAAGGAAGCTGGAGCTTTGGTCACTCGCAGTAAACTCAATATTCCCATTGTGGAGACCTCAGCACTTGAAAACATCAATGTAGAATTGGCTTTTATGACTCTTGCACATCTAATTGATGGTACAAAAATGAGGAAAAAAATAATTCCTTTTGCTGATGCCTACCGAGCCCGCAAAGATATTTTAGATGTTGCTACCAAGGCATACAAAAAACTGCTCAATACTCAGGTTATAGATCCAAAAGCCTCATGGACTATATGGAAAAAGAAATTTATGAAGGAGTCTGATTATAATCATTATGTGGAATTATTTGGAACTGAAAGTGCCATAGAACATTTTCGCAAACATACCATGCATTTAAAAGAACAGCAATTACGGCAACGAGAATTGCGATACCTAGATAGCCTACCAACAGTATTACAATACTTCTTAACTTCATTGGATGTCATCTCTGACAAGTAAGTCCCCTATATATTCATGTCATTTCATTTTGTTCTACTTGAATGTAATTTATGTTCACTGAGGCCCATTAGATAATGATACACCACAACCTCAATGTTGTAAATAACATGGCCAGGAATTTTAGCTACTTTATCAGAGCCAGTAACTGCTTTAAATGCCAGTAACTCTTTCTACTGTCCAAATATTAGGTTACATATGGTATACAGTAAGTGCATCTGGGTATGTTTGCACTGAATTTTATTTTAATAAAATCTTAGAAAACCAGATAATGTTTGCCATTGTAGACTGCTTCTAAGATAACTTACATCATGTTTTTGCTCTATTTGTTTCATGATTGCCTTTATTCACAATTCACCTGGCTTGTCAGATTTACATTACACTCAAAAGAACAGTTTCTAACAAACCAATTTGGGTTTTCTGTTGATAAATTGAAAGAATTACATTAATTGCCATATTCTGATAAATGGTGTGTACATAGTTCCTGAAGCCAACAATTTGTTTTCTCCATAACTAATTCTCTATGTATTTTTCTTTTTTGTGTTTTCACCATAGTTGTTTACAATTGAATTTCTATTTCAGCATTTGCAGTGTTTTGCTTTAAAAAAAAAAAGCAAAACTTGTTTTTCTTAACTTCTGCTGTAACATATGAAGTTCATGTGATGGTCTTTATAACATCTGTATTCAGCCCCCCCCCCCCCCCCCCCCCCCCCCCCCACACACACACACACCTCACCTCTATTAATTTGTTACAAATATCTGTTTATTTCATTCTTCAAAAGTATTTCTAGGCATTGGAACAAACAGATACATTTATAATTTTGTATTGGTTTGTATTTTAGGGGGAAATTAATTTTAGATATAATGATTAGATTGCTTACATTTATTAGATGTTTTTCCCGGATCTTTTTTTTTTTTTTGTTTTTGTTTATTGATCAAATGCGGAATCATGAGTGTAATCTAACAAAATTGGAGTCAATTTTGTTAGATTATCTCCTGATGGTTGAGTTATTACATACCATTTGTTCCATCTACGCTTCAGGTTTGGTCAACCTGCTAGAAATAGCAGCCAAGTATCCTTCAAATCACATCCCTTTCTGTTAAAAAAGAAAAAAATGGCATAGATTAGATACATGTAACATGTAGTCTCTGATATAATATACACACCCCGACTCACTACCCCACTCCATCCTCCCATTCCCACCAACACCACCCTTTCTCTATAAAGTTATGTTGGTACCACAACATCCAGTCCAAACTAATGAGGTCGTGTAGGTGTCACAACAAAAAACACACAGTCCACACTGTAATGTGGTCGTGTAGGTAACACGGTAAAAAGTTCCCAGTCCACACTGTAAATGTGGTTGGTGTTAGGAAGGACATCCAACCATAGAAAACCTGCCAGATAGCCCTATACGAGCGAAACACGGTCACCCAACCAATCTTGCCTTAAGTGGGACAATTCCCGTCTAACCCATGCTAGCGTGGAAGATGGCCGTTAAACGATGATGATGATATATATATATATATATATATATATATATATATATATATATACAGGACTGGTCATAGCTGAAATGTTTTTGATCTTAGATGTGACCTGAGACTAAACAACAACAACCTCTACTAAATCAGTAATGTATTTCCTTATCACCAATCCTTCTTATGGTATAGTTACCAACAACTAGAATTAACATTACCTTATTGGTTATAATACTGCCTCCTAAAGACATAAACACTGAGAAATCTCAGTCACCATAATAATTGCTTCTACAACACAGCATATCCTGTACATCCAGTACATTAAAAGGTGTCATCAATTAGGGATTGTCAATTTCTCTGGTCTCCTGTCCCCATCAACCTCATATCCACTACAATATACTATACCACTGACATATATAACAGTACTTTCCATACAGTTAGAATGTCTTTATCTGTAGTGATATGTTCTTAAAACATCCTGTAGCCATCACAAATTATAGTTGTTACACTATCAGTTATATCTCCATCAGCTGTGATTAAGTCATTCTACTAAAACAACTTATCTACAACTTCAAATGAATCTTCACTGAAGCTTATATACTTTTTATATATTTTCTATTTAATCTCGGCTATATGCACTATCTGTTGTGTCAACAAAGTTCACTGGAAATCTTGGCTCACTGTCAGTTTTCTGAAATGCCAGTACAGCCACTGACTACCCACAACTGACTAGTTTAAGCTGTTGTGGCACAGGTCTTTTCCTTTCCTATATAAATTATTTTCTTTAAAACATTTGACATAAAAAAAAATATAAATACCAATTCATGTCAGTATTTTTTTCCTGCTTGTCTTCAATATATTTCTTCAATTGTTATCTATTTAGACCAGAAATGATTCAGATAGCCTTGCCATATGTTTACAGTATCATGTTTGGTGCTTCTTATTCCTTAAGATTTTATATTTCATTTCCTCAAATCAATAAGATCATCCACAATCCATAGCTGAAGTAATCTATAATCACAAAGCTATGTTTCAGTAAACACTTTCTCGCCTCTATCTCTCCTCTCCAGGAATGCTTCATCAGATGTTTATCCTTGCTCTTTGACAGTTTTTTTATGTCTTTGATGCTAACCTGCCCAAAGTCACCCATGGTTCTATGAAACATACCCACCCATTTTAAAGGGTTCCTATTTAGATTAAAATCTTCCAACATAATTTGACATAAGAATCTTTTGTTAAGTTGTTACAAATGCCATTAGAAATAGTTAATAATTTTACATGAATTTCTCCAAATTCTTCATTAATTAATCAAATGCAGTGTATTTCATTAGAAATATGGAAATAAAGAGGTTAATCCTGTTGAATGCTCACAGAGCTTCCAAACTCTGTAGTGTAATTGGTAAGAAGATTGACTAGCAAGTGATACATGGTTTGGATCGTGTTAGGCCCATTTTTCTACTTCAAACTTACTTTTTATAATGTCTAATATTATTTTACATTGGAAATCTTAAATCAATTCATATTTTACCCTTCCATTTCTATATCTCTAATGAAAGGCACAACACTTAACATTTAAATAATTAAGAATTTGAAGGGATTTAATAATTCAGTTAACTTTTTCATTATTAAGCTGGTGTTTGGAACCTAACTTAATTATGGTGGAAGGTTTTCAGATAAATATAAATACAAACTGTTTTGTATCATAGAACCAGAATCGGTTTCAGGCAATTTACTATAAAAACAGTTAATGTATATTGTTGTTTTACATGCAGCTAATCTGAGGGTTAGAACACCTAGTTTTACATGTGTGAGGGTTAGAACACCTAGCCTATAGTTTAAAAGTCATAGACTTTTTTTCACTTCAACATCAATAAAATAAGTACGAGATAAGCTAAATGAGAAGAGGAGCAAATAAAATGCTGTATGATGACTGAACTGGTGGAAGTTTTGGAATGACAAACTGAATAATGAATGGCTTTCAGCTTAAGTTCTACTGGAGTTGTCTTTGACTATTTATCATTCCATCAAATAAGGGGTGTACCTTCCAATGTTGTTTATAGATTGTATTAACTAAGATAAGTATAGTATCATTTTAATGTGTTAATCTAGGACATAGAATTACCATAAATAACTGGTATAACATAAGCTAAGTCTAGTTATGATACTGATATGTTATAAAGATTCTAACATGTCTCCTCACTGATGATTTGTTACACTGGTCTGGTGTGATTAGAAGAACATAAAGTTCATACTTTTATAAATAAACTATTATAAGACAACTGACCATTGTCACAAACCATGCAAATATCCTCTTTTATGAATTTCTAATTGAAAAAGGTAGGGTCAGTTGGTTGTTGTTCATTAGAGAATTACTTATTGTTGATACATATTTTTCATGTGAAGGACCAATGTTTCTTGAGAATAGCACTAGTCCAAGGATATTACTGATACTTATTAGCACATAGAAAAATGAAAGTTGAAGCTAGTCGTAGTGAGTTTAGCATTCTGATCTATCAAATGTGTTCGATCACTACCTTTTAAGATAAGGTCATCTTACACAACAATGGCAACATCATCAGTTTTGAAAGTGATGGCAACGTGAATAGACCTGTTTTTTCTCTAGAAATATTTTTTCTGCCACTGCCCATTTAATTTGAGGAAATAAAGAATTTGAAATCGTTGTGCAAAGTAAGAAGTTCTGTATTGGGAATCAGAGATGGTTTCAGATACTCTTGGGTCCCAAATAATGGGGAGGCGGGTAAATCAGTAATTTTTCTAGGTTGTCTCCATCGATATTTAAAAAAAACAAAAAAAAAAAAAACAGAATTAGTCATTTAGTTTACATATTGAGACCCCAACCCGTCCTATTTTATAACATGGGATTTCTAGTAATGTACTTTTTGTGTCATGTATGTTTTTTAATGTCTAAAGAAAATTAATTGTTACAGGATGCTAATTTTAAACTACATTAGATGATGCTGCGGCATAGTGGCAAGCTAAACTAGTTGTTTTGTGTGGTCATTTTTGTTGTTGTTGTTGTTGTTGATCTGATGTTTGTATTATTGATTGTGAGAGAGATGAAGAGAAACTAAATCTGTTTGGTTTTGTTATCATGACACTAAGAATGTATGTAGTTTAGTATCCCCCCTCTCTCCTCCCACCACCTACACCATCAATATATAAAGCGTATCCCCTCATCTCTCCTACCACCTGCACCATCAATATATAAAGAGACAGCATATTTCACCCCCTCTCTGTTCATTTCTTTGACTTCTATCCTCCAGCTTTACCCCCACCACTACCCTATTATATTCTCATATGTACTTAGTCCCACATATCAATCACAAATGGAAATAACATCCAAATTAAAGGAAGTGTCCAAATTTTTGTTAAAAATTTATTTCAATTTTTTCTTTTTCTATCAAATTGTTTTTATAAAAATCAATTTACTCGTGTAAATAAATATTAACTATTAAACTAAATGGAAGATGTGATAGAAACTACAATATACATGGCAATAAGGGAACAAAATAGAATGGAAAAGAAAAATAATTAAGCAACAAAAGAAAGGGGGAAGGGAGCAACAATGAGTTCAGCATAGCATTGAGTTTGATGAATCAATCTCCAAGAGGGTGTCAAGGCACACTACACAGCGTGAAGTCACATGGCTTAGTGGTTAGAACATTGGGCTTGCAATCGAAAGGTTGTGGGTTCAATTCTCGGACTGGGTGATGTGTTGTTTCCTTGAGCAAGACATTTTATTTCACGTTGCTCCAGTTTACTCAGTTCCTATCATTAAATCACTCAAGACACCTCCGAGATATACCTTGGAGGAGGCCAGCTAAACCTGCATAGGTGTGAGCTGTCGCACACACACAGTGTGAAGAAGAGTTTAGAGAAGGTGAAGCAATTCATTGCATGTTTGGTATTATTACTCTCTGTCTGAGCCAGTCAACACCCAAACATCTCTCAAATAACATCCTACCTTCTCAAAAACAAACATTAAATAATATTGATAGGATAGTCACAACTAAAATGTTTTTAATTGTACATCTCGTCAGTTAGGGTTGGCCTGGAACAGCATGCAAAGGTTGAGGGCAATTACTCTGTTATAACTATCATAATTACATTCTAGATTTAGATAAACTATTAAGTTGTTGTTGTTTAGCCCCATAATGGAAAGTTATTCTAGCCATGACTGTACTGTCTTCTGGAATAATGTACTCTGGACAACTGGTAGGGTGTAGTTTGAGCAAGATTTGGTTGTTATTTCTAGCATGTTGACCAACTATATAGAGGTGCCATCCTTGGCACATCAACTACTTGGTTTGTTCATGAGGTGGCAGCTAGTTTAATATTTCTTTAATTAGGGTTATATTAAGCAAATATTCCTGAAGTATTTTATCTACTGGAATATGTTTAGCTAATATTATTATTGTTAAGGGCGGTGGATTGGCAGTATCGGTAGAGGGTCAGACACCATGCTTTCCAGCATAGTTACGTCCCTTTACGATCTGAGTTCAAATCCCGCCGAGGTTGACTTTGCCTTTCATCCTTACGAGGTCGATAAAATAAAGTACCAGTAATGCACTGGGATAATTGATGGCCTTGTGCCAAAAGTAGAAACAATTATTATTGTTTTAGAATGCCATGCTTTGACGCATAGAGTTACGGCCCTTGCTATTCTGAGTTCAAATCCCGCCGAGGTTAACTTTGCCTTTCATCCTTACGGGGTTGATAAAATAAAGTACCAGTAATGCACTGGGATAATTGCTGGCCTTGTGCCAAAAGTAGAAACAATTATTATTGTTTTAGAAGTACCAGTAATGTACTGGGTATTTGCTGGCCTTGTGCCAAAAGTAGAAACAATTATTATTGTTTAGAATGGGGGGGGGGTAAAATAGTGCACTGGCTTTGACACTTTACCATATCCCGTTAGATTCATCATCATCATCATCATCATCATCATCATCATCATCATCATTTCTTTTAAGTCTGCTTTTTCCCTACTTGCAAGGGTGGGATGGGAACTGATTCTGGCTTGATTTCTACAGCTGGATGCCCTTCCTAACACCAACCTCATTTACAGTGAGTGCTGGGTGCTTTTTTTGCCGTGGGACCTCCATGACCACTTTGCAATGGAATTATATAGACCCCAGTCCCTATCATCTCATTTCTACAGTAAACTGAGTAAACTGGAGCAATGTGAAATAAAGTGTCTTGCTCAAGGAAACAACACATCACCTGGTCTGAGAATTGAACTCCCAACCTTTCGATTGCAAGGCCAATGCTCTAACCACTAAGCCATGTGCCTCCTTCTTCATTGCTCTGTATTCAAGATTCTGTCATGGTTGTTTTGTCCTCTCTTCTGGATGAATGGAATATCTACCTCTAATGTAGTGGGAATTGGTGCAGTCATCTGTATCTTTCTCACTCTCCTCTTCCCCTATCTCCTCCTACTATCTTCTCCCTCCTCTCAATGGTCTTCTGTTTACTTAACCATGCAATGATCAATATATATATATATATAAAGAATATGCTGTTATCAAAAGAATTTACAAACCAGCTCCCATAGATACTATATGATGTCTTCTTATTCAGAGCCTCACTATTTTGTATTCAATTATGCTGAACTTATCTGTCCCACCTTTTTATCTCAGCAGAGTCAATAAAATAAATGCCACTAATATGATAGGAGTGCTTCCATTGATACTGCCCCCACCCCCCTCCTACAAAATTGGCCATCACATATTTAGACTGTGTCATCATGTATCAACATGATTAAAATTCTCAAGAATTCTTTAATCACTGGAGTGGCAGAAAATAGCTTCAATTATTTAATGTTATGCTTGCTTGTATTCCAAGTTTATATTAAATCTTGCTATAGTCAACTTTGGCCTTTCATTCCATAGGAGTTGATAAAACATGTTCTTGGAATAAATATACTAAAGACAGTTAACTGTCACTCTGCAACAAGAATTGGCTTTCTACATTGTTAACCCTTTTAATAACAACCCACCCTTAACTGTCTCTAGTTCTACTATACAAAACCATTAACCCTTTAGCATTTAAACCAGCCAGAATTCTATCACTTTTTTCTGTTCAAACCGGCCATAACCAGCCACTCATACTTATGTTAAGGTATTGTTCTCAAAATATATATAATATCAAACCCTCATAGATTCAATAGTGTGAGATAATTATATGAGATAAAGTGTTTACAATGAAAATAAAATAGTGAATATAGAGTAATGCAAATGCTAAAGGGTTAATTTTTAAGTGTTTGTATTTATCTAAAATCTTTCAGCAGAAATTAGATATCTGATAGTCCTTTTATTTTTTGGTATGGTATGATCCCATAACTCCTGAGTGAGTCATAGGGGTACCATCTTGACATAGGGTGTTTGTAAAGCATTTGTTAAAACCGGGTGGAGTTCATCTCATCTCCAGGTCTTTTTTTAAAGGATTATTAAACGTCTTTCGGGGAGTTATAATTTGTTTTAAAATATTTTTATTCGTACTGTTTCAATCAATTTATTAAAAGCCATGTCAGGTATAACTATGGTATACCACTGTGGCTATACAGGTATAACTATGGTATACCACTGTATGTGGCTATACAGGTATAACTATGGTATACCACTGTGGCTATACAGGTATAACTATGGTATACCACTGTATGTGGCTATACAGGTATAACTATGGTATACCATTGTGGCTATACAGGTATAACTATGGTATACCACTGTGGCTATACAGGTATAACTATGGTATACCACTGTATGTGGCTATACAGGTATAACTATGGTATACCACTGTATGTGGCTATACAGGTATAACTATGGTATACCAGTGTGTGGCTATACAGGTATAACTATGGTATACCACTGTATGTGGCTATACAGGTATAACTATGGTATACCACTGTGGCTATACAGGTATAACTATGGTATACCACTGTGGCTATACAGGTATAACTATGGTATACCACTGTATGTGGCTATACAGGTATAACTATGGTATACCACTGTATGTGGCTATACAGGTATAACTATGGTATACCACTGTATGTGGCTATACAGGTATAACTATGGTATACCACTGTATGTGGCTATACAGGTATAACTATGGTATACCACTGTATGGGGCTATACAGGTATAACTATGGTATACCACTGTATGGGGCTATACAGGTATAACTATGGTATACCACTGTATGGCGCTATACAGGTATAACTATGGTATACCACTATGGGGCTATACAGGTATAACTATGGTATACCACTATGGGGCTATACAGGTATAACTATGGTATACCACTGTATGGGGCTATACAGGTATAACTATGGTATATCACTGTGTGGCTATACAGGTATAACTATGGTATATCACTGTGGCTATACAGGTATAACTATGGTATACCACTGTATGGGGCTATACAAGTATAACTATGGTATACCACTATGGGGCTATACAGGTATAACTATGGTATATCACTGTGTTGCTATACAGGTATAACTATGGTATACCACTGTATGGGGCTATACAGGTATAACTATGGTATACCACTGTATGGGGCTATACAAGTATAACTATGGTATATCACTGTGTTGCTATACAGGTATAACTATGGTATACCACTGTATGTGGCTATACAGTGGTATAACTATGGTATACCACTATGTATGACTATACAGGTATAACTATGGTATACCACTATGTATGGCTATACAGGTATAACTATGGTATACCACTGTATGGGGCTATACAAGTATAACTATGGTATATCACTGTATGTTGCTATACAGGTATAACTATGGTATACCACTGTATGTGGCTATACAGGTATAACTATGGTATACCAGTGTGTGGCTATACAGGTATAAGTATGGTATACCACTGTATGTGGCTATACAGGTATAACTATGGTATACCACTGTGGCTATACAGGTATAACTATGGTATACCACTGTGGCTATACAGGTATAACTATGGTATACCACTGTATGTGGCTATACAGGTATAACTATGGTATACCACTGTATAGGGCTATACAGGTATACCACTGTATGGGGCTATACAGGTATAACTGTGGTATACCACTGTGTGTTGCTATACAGGTATAACTATGGTATACCACTGTATGGGGCTATACAGATATAACTATGGTATATCACTGTATGTTGCTATACAGGTATAACTATGGTATACCACTGTATGGGGCTATACAGCTATAACTATGGTATACCACTCTGTGGCTATACAGGTATAACTATGGTATACCACTGTATGGCGCTATACAGGTATAACTATGGTATACCACTATGGGGCTATACAGCTATAACTATGGTATACCACTGTGTGGGGCTATACAAGTATAACTATGGTATATCACTGTGTTGCTATACAGGTATAACTATGGTATACCACTGTATGTGGCTATACAGGTATAACTATGGTATACCACTGTATGGGGCTATACAGGTATAACTATGGTATACCACTGTATGGGGCTATACAGGTATAACTATGGTATACCACTGTATGGGGCTATACAGGTATAACTATGGTATACCACTGTATGGGGCTATACAGGTATAACTATGGTATATCACTGTGTGGCTATACAGGTATAACTATGGTATATCACTGTGTGGCTATACAGGTATAACTATGGTATACCACTATGGGGCTATACAGGTATAACTATGGTATATCACTATGTTGCTATACAGGTATAACTATGGTATACCACTGTATGTGGCTATACAGTGGTATAACTATGGTATACCACAATGTATGACTATACAGGTATAACTATGGTATACCACTGTATGGGGCTATACAAGTATAACTATGGTATACCACTGTATGTGGCTATACAGGTATAACTATGGTATACCACTGTATGTGGCTATACAGGTATAACTATGGTATACCACTGTGTGGTTATACAGGTATAACTATGGTATACCACTGTATGGCGCTATACAGGTATAACTATGGTATATCACTGTGTGTGGCTATACAGGTATAACTATGGTACACCACTGTATGGGGCTATAACTATGGCATACCACTGTGTGGGGCTATACAGGTATAACTATGGTATACCACTGTATGGGGCTATACAGGTATAACTATGGTATATCACTGTGTGGCTATACAGGTATAACTATGGTATACCACTGTATGGGGCTATACAAGTATAACTATGGTATACCACTATGGGGCTATACAGGTATTAATATGGTATATCACTGTGTTGCTATACAGGTATAACTATGGTATACCACTGTATGGGGCTATACAAGTATAACTATGGTATACCACTATGGGGCTATACAGGTATTAATATGGTATATCACTGTGTTGCTATACAGGTATAACTATGGTATACCACTGTATGGGGCTATACAAGTATAACTATGGTATATCACTGTATGTTGCTATACAGGTATAACTATGGTATACCACTGTATGTGGCTATACAGGTATAACTATGGTATATCACTGTGTGGCTATACAGGTATAACTATGGTATATCACTGTATGTTGCTATACAGGTATAACTATGGTATACCACTATGTGGCTATACAGGTATAACTATGGTATACCACTATGTATGACTATACAGGTATAACTATGGTATACCACTATGTATGGCTATACAGGTATAACTATGGTATACCACTATGTATGGCTATACAGGTATAACTATGGTATACCACTCAGTGTGAAATTAATTCTTCATCTCGGTTTGATTTATAAAAGGATTAATAATCAGAAAGAAGCTGCTGCTAGTTAACCGAATTAATTAGTTGCAGTAGATTTGGAGAATTATAATGGGTGGGGGTGAGTTACATATACTGGGGTGCTGAAAAGTTCCTGGCCTTGGGTAAAATAAAATACAGGAGGATCAGTTAATTATGATTTTATTCAACATATTCACCTCTCAGATTCACACACTTATTGCAGTGGTCCTACCTCCCATGTAAAGGTACCAGCTTATACCCTTTCAGAATCCTACCTCCCCTGTAAAGGTAACAGCTCTACCCTTTCATGATACCCTTAAAGCCAGAAACTTTTCAGCACCCTGATAGTTGTCTTCAAAAATATTTTTAGTTTTAAAGTTGGCTATCTGGAGACTTTGGTTATGCCTTTGGAGAATTATGGTGTAGCAGAGGCATAGATGTTAAATATTGTTGTAGGACATAACCTATTGTTTTATTGACAGTATAAGTAGTATTATATTTCTCCACCAAACTCTAGTAAAGCTGTGTGTATTCTTACAATGTCCCATAATTGTCATCAACCCCACACACAGTGGTCTTCACTGACCATTCTTCATCTCAATTATTTTTGCACCTTGCACACAATATATGTGAAACCCCTTACATATATTGTTTTTCCTCTTTTAATCTAAAAGACATGTGTTGGCTAACAAAGGAATGAAAACAATGTATGTTTAGAGAGACATCATCATCATCACCATCTAACATCCATTTTTCCATGCTAGCATGAGTTAGATGATATACATTTTATTATAGCTGTAAAGCTATACTAGTGACTCAAGGGCCAAGAGTTTTGTGCTTGATGGTAAAAGCCAGAAGCTTACATGTACTTATCTAGAGAGAAATAGGAGATTGGGAAGAATGTTTACACAAAATGGAAAATTGTCATTAGGAATAGATTCAAACTTCCAGGCAAAGATTAAAATAAAAATTATAGAGGGGTGCCTAAGTTCAGTGCAAGAAAAATAAAATATCCCTTGGTTACTGCTCAAAGCAAGGGGATAATTTTCCAGTCCTTAGAGATTCTGTTTGTCACCAGTAATAAATGGCTGCTGATAGTGACCCTTGCAAGCAGGGAAAAGCGGACGTAAAATGATGATGATGATAAACTTATATGAATTTCCAATGTATTACTTTTGGAATAAAGTTTAATATCACTGTAGTTTCTAGTATATTTACATTTTTTAAGCCAGTCAGCTAACTATGGCCCACCCTAAATATGTTTTGGTTTTCATTTCATATACTTTTATTTTCTTCAGGAGCTGGATTTCCTGTCAGAACTATATTTTCCGCCATCCAGATATGCCAAAATTCTTTATCAATATGTGTGGAGAGGGACAAACCTGGAAGGATTGCAATTGGTTGGACAGTGATGATAAGCGCTTACCATTTGATTTGCTCAAATCTTCTGAAGCAGAGACGACATTCAAGAACCATGTCAATGCTTTACAGGAACAGCAAAAGAAATTAGAGTAAGTTTATTTTTGATTAATGAAAAACAGTTTATTAATCTTAGTTGTCTTGGAGTTTAATTGCTGTCTTCCCCTATGATACAAGGATATACTGAAGTTCAGTTTCTGCCAGCTATAATGACAACAACAAAAATTGAAACAACGATTACAGTTTTTTTACTCTCCATTATAATATTTAGTTGTTTTGTTCTGACTTTCAATCCTGTCAACATTTCCCTTCCTACCTACAGTCAGTAAATTAAGTTGATAATGATTGTACTGAAGCAGAGTCAATCAACTCTGCTTCTATGCCAATGTAAGGAATCAATAGTGATCAATAGATTGTAATTTATCTTTGAATGTAAAGTGGTTGAATGTCGAGCGGGTGCATGATTACTGGATAAACAAGAGGTATACAGCTGGCTGGGTGTGGAAAAAAATGTGAAGGCAATGTAATATGGAAGGAATGTGACAGTAATGGCCTATATGGAATAAGTAGATGTAATTTGAAGATTGTAAAATGTCTAGAAGTGAATTTGTAGAAAAATTATCCATTGAGACTGGCCAAAACTAAAGAGCTGATTTAGACCCTCTCCCGATACTGCCAATCCACTGTCCATTGTTATTGTAATAATAATCTTTATTTTGGCCATTATTTTCCTTAAAAATTATTTATTACTTTTACAGATTAAAAAGAAAATTCAAAGACTTTTTAGAAGAAAACAAGCAAGTTAAGCCAGGCAAACCAATTAGTGAAACATATATCAACTTTGTTGGCAAAGAATGTTACAATAGTTTGAATGAGCGAGAGCGAGAGGAAGTGTATGAACAGCACCAAGTGGACTTGCGAATGCGGGCCAAGCAGGATTTCCAAGAACTCATGTGGGAAAAATCTGAAGTTTTCACAGAACTCAACCCATCAGTTAGACTGACGCAAGACGACCTCAAAATTATAACAAATGCCTTACAGAATGATCCAAGGTAATTTTACTGTTATACTTACTCTGTTTTAATAAACATAATGTACATATTGATGCATTTTGGTAAAGGAATATTTGCTAGTTATTAAATAAACACATGCAATATTGTTGCATGATAAGCACCGGCCAAAATGAGCCTTCTGGCAGACTTCAGACTTACGGCCTGCCCGCTTAGCCAGTGGGATGGCGTCATCGTATGGCCAAAACAGCACGCAGTGCTGTGACCAGCGGCACCGAATGGACGCCCGACAGACTGGTCGGTCAAAGTGATCAAGGTGACTACTGTTGTTTACTTTTGTCTAAATATTGGAAAGAGTTTGAATTGCACAAATCATTTATGTTTTATTCATATTATCTCACCATCTTTCTATAATTTACTCTGTGACTTTAAAGTACTGCGTGAGGTGCAGCTTATTAAAATAAAGTAGCAATAACGCATTGGGATCGATTTTATCAACTTTTCTCTCCCCAAAAATTGTTGGCCTTGTACCTAAATCAGAAACCATTATTGGTAGTATCGGTAGAGGGTCGGGCGCCATGCTTTGACGCATAGAGTTACGCCCCTTGCCATTCCGAGTTCAAATCCCGCCGAGTTTAACTTTGCCTTTCATCCTTACGGGGTCGATAAAATAAAGTACCAGTAATACACTGGGTAATTGATGGCCTTGTGCCAAAAAGTAGAAACAATTATTATTTCAAGATAGCAGACTTCAATAATTGAGCCACAATAATTACTCCTTACGGGGTCGATAAAATAAAGTACCAGTAATACACTGGGTAATTGCTGGCCTTGTGCCTAACGTAGAAACAATAATTACTAGAATAGCTTAATTGGGTTTCTTCTGAAATGTTTTATTATAATTGTTTGAAGTTATAAGGTGTTGGCCTGATTCAATGCAGACGCGTCCCACTGCAACATCAACAGCTTGTCTGTATTGCTCACCAGAACAGACTGATAAACATAGACTGAGTACCCAGATCTCTGCCCACCTCAGAATAGGGACCTCACGCACCCTAATCCCAGTACCGTGTGCTGGTTACATTGCCTGGGTGACACGCACACGCACACGCACGCACACACACACACACACACGCACACACACACACACACACACACACACACACACACACTCTCTCTCTCTCTCTCTCTCTCTCTCTCTCTCTCTCTCTCTCTCTCTCTCTCTCTCTCTCTCTCTCTCTCTCTCTCTCATTTCTTGATTGCCTTTTCTAATTTTAAAATGATTCTCTAGACTAGAACAAGAAATGTTACCACTTTCAGTCATGTACTACTCTCAGGTCCCAAATAATTGGGGGGGGGGGGATCTGTAATTTTCTAGGTTGTCTCCATTGATTTAAAAAAAAAAACAGAATTAGTCTTTTAGTTTACATGTTGAGACCCCAACCCATCCTATTTATTTTATAACGTATGAGATTTTTTGTAATGTACTTTTTTCATGTATAATGAAAATTGTTGCAGGAATGCTACCACTTAAAATAAAATTTTGCCAGAGATAGATTAGCAAAATTTAATGGTAGTGTTAGTGGAGTGGGGGTGGATATGAAAAATTGATATGCAGTGGTGGGGCCAAGAGTAACCCAATTTATGTTGCTTTATTAAAGGGAAGATAGAAATAGGCTGGCTGGTTGGTTGGTTGGTGAACCTCTATGGCAGTTTCATGTCAAAATCTAGAGAAGCTTATATTTGTTTTGAGAAATCTGAGATGGGAAATGTTGGTTGAATATTTCATTTTGAAGCAGATATATTTTCACTACTTTCAATTTTATTTTCCTACTGAGATATAAAAGACTAAAAATCTGGTCAAATATTTTAATTACTGTTAACCACTATATGAAAGTTTATAGTTTTGTATTATTTGCTGACTACAGAAAAATTTCAGATTTTAAAAAGTTTTCTGAAAGTGAAAAATTTTCCTTCACAGAAAAGTCCTGTTATATTGCTTCCTCAACCCAGATAATACACATGCTTACTTTAGAGTTTTTCTTGGTAAAGTTATGTCCATTTTTCACCAAAAATTGCTGTCTGTTTATTCAGCTTTTCCCCTATCTATTTCAACCACTTGGATATTAACAGGATCATGTTCTGAGAAGTGGCTGAATATCAATCAATGTTGAAAGTCTAGTCAGTAGCTGAGACAGTCCAGGGAAATAAAAGTGAAAGCTATGACTGGCTTACAGGCAAGATTAAAGGGGGGTGCTATACACTCTCATGAGAAGATGGATGCATTGGTAGATTTATTCATCTCCACCCTCACCCACTTAACTGTCGTACACTCATCTGAAATGTTTATATTTACAGTATCTTAATTCTAAACATCTGTATCTTTATTTCAAACTTCAAAAGTGTTTTCTGCCTTCTCCCCTCTAAGTAATATTACTAGAAAAAATAAATAGTCTTCAGCATCCATTGTGGGACAAAGTCACTTTATAACTTGTTTGAAACAATTCAGATATTTTCTAGGAATCTGATTTTTAGATTTTGGTTATATTAATTTGGCAGTTATATCTTAAGGTTAATTCTGATGACCCAGTAAAATTTATCCATCTCAATCTCTTTTCTACGTTGAGTATTATGTCATTTATCTGGTTGGGTTTTATAAGGATTTGAGAAGGGTGGATGGAATGGAGTGGGGTGAGTGTTAGAGTGAAGGAATGGGATGAGATTATATGAGACATCCTAGTGGGAGTGAGCAAGGTAGAGGGGGACAGGTGATGGATATTCTTTGGTATAAGCAATTGACTGAGATGAATTGAGAGTTAGGGTTAGATAGACTAGAGTGGGTGAGACATGAGTGAATGAGATGAAATGTGGCTTTTAGTGAGGGCGAACAGTGAGGATATAACATTAACATGTAGTTTACATGAACATGTGGAATTACATTCTAAACAATATAGAACTTTTACAATGCACAAAACTTTAATTGTATTTTGGGGGAAATGAGATTTATCGTTCAGCAGATGGTGGTGGTGACAGTGGCTCATCTTCCTCGTCCTCAATAAACGGTTCATTTGTTGTGTCATAATGTTTATGTGGTTAGATATCTAACTGTCCTGCATTCATGTTAACTTCACTGTTGAGTAATTCAGTGCTGATAAAATATGTAAGGATAGTACAATAGAAATCTATTTACTCTTTTTAGGATCCAAAGGTGGTAAAAAAATATTGTTCATATATATAAAATATTTCTTTTCATTACTGTAAATCCCTGTTTTAGGTATCAGTTGCTTGATCATCTGGAGGAAGATCGCAAAGTGATGATATTAAATCATCTCGGATTTATCCAATGTCCCTCGAAGGAAAGATGTTATTTCCGAGAACAATGTGTAGAGGCAATGGCACAGAAACTTCTCAGTCACAGGCCAGCAAGGTAAGCCATGTTTTTGTGTAGATAATCTCACTGACTCTCTACTTATACTTCATTACCTAACATATGTTTAGCTTTTACCACAGTTGCTGTTTTAACAAAAATTATTTCAGCTTCAAAATTTGTCTATTTTCTTTTTTGAAGACCTTCAATGGAATGTATTTTTTTTATCAAAGTTTTCATATGAAAATATGCATGTTTAATAACGTGCTATTTTTCTTTCACTTGAATTAGCAAGATACAAATTTTCTGTTGATGTGGACTTATGCTTACATGTGTGGCTATATGGCTGTTTAGAAATATGTATTTTTCTTTATTATTACCTCCTTTTTCTAACCTTCTCTCTGCATATTTGTGTGGGCTAGAAGAAGATTGTACCAAAATTACATATCTTTATGAAGAGTGGTTGCCAACACTTGGTGGCTGGAGTTGGTTCTCATTCTTAATACAAACTAACATGAGTTGACTTACTGATTAAATTTGAGATGACTTGTGAAATTTATCCATTATATAAGCTCTAAAATATGCATTGAAAGTCATCATCATCATTTAACATCCATTTTTCCACACTAGCATGAGTTAGACGGGTTGCCCCATTGTGAGACAAACCAGGTCTAATGACCATGTCTTGCTCATAAAGGACTGGTTTGGGCTTGGTTTTTATGGCCTGATGCCCTTCCTAACACCAACCACTTTACAGTGAGTACTGGGTGTTTTTGGTCATGACACCTACAACCACTTTACAGTGAGTATCGGGTATTCTTTGTGGTGACACCTACAACTACTTTACAGTGAGTACTGGATATTCTTTGTGGTGACACCTACAACCACTTTACAGTGAGTACTGGGTGCTTTTTGTCGTGATACCTACAACCACTTCACAGTGAGTACTGGATATTCTTTGTGGTGACACCTACAACCACTTTACAATGAGTACTGGATATTCTTTGTGGTGACACCTACAACCACTTCACAGTGAGTACTGGATATTCTTTGTGGTGACACCTACAACCACTTCACAGTGAGTACTGGATATTCTTTGTGGTGACACCTACAACCACTTCACAGTGAGTACTGGATATTCTTTGTGGTGACACCTACAACCACTTCACAGTGAGTACTGGATATTCTTTGTCATGACACCTACAACTACTTCACAGTGAGTACTGGGTGCTTTTTGTCGTGATACCTACATGACCACTTTACAGTGTAGGCTGGATGCTTTTTGTTGTGACATCTACACAACTTCTTTACATGCTTCTTGGAAATTATAGGTTTCTCTAGTTATGCTAAATCATATGTGTGTTTATGTGTGTGTGTGCGTGCGTGTTTTTTTGTTTTTATGGGTTTGTTTAATGCTATTTTGGGAGTTGTGTTTATAAATTTGGTGTTTGTGATGTGTGAGAGTGTTCTGTATATTAGTGAGCAAGTAACCTACATATAAAATAAGTTCCATGGAAAGATTTATTTCACTGGTGAACATATGAGGAAAACTTTTTATGCCCCCCCCCCCCCCCCCCCTTATATAATTCTAATAATGTTTTCAATTGGCACAGATGTGCAATGTAGCATATTATAGAATATTTGGTGATATTTGCTTTGGTCTTTACACTCTCAGTTCAATTCCCACTGAGACCAAGTTTGTCTTTCATTTATTTGGTATTGATAAAATAAATTACCATAGTGATGGATTGACAGAATTGTTGGTGTGTTGGATGAGATGTTTTATGGGGAATCCTGCAAATGACCACAGGACAACAATTGTTTAGAAAAGCTACATAATTGATACAGCTTCCATTTAAAAAACTTATGTTGGATGTATTTACATGTTAGTTGGTATTGATTTGTTTTCTAATCAATAACCTTATTCTTTTTAATGATTTATGTCAAAGAAAGTTAATTAATCTACTAACAACAAAATCCACCCAAAAGTTTATCAGTTTGAAACTTCAACATCTGAACTTTTGATTTTATCCTTTTTTTATTTTGTATTTTGCCTGATTGATTATTTTATTTACTAATTAGTTTCATTATTTTTTTAATTATTGGTCTGTACAGTCACACCTTTCACTGAATAGGAATTGTTTTTTTAATATTTTATTGTAATTAATATTACAAATCTTTGTAATATTCTAAATTTTGAGTTGAACATCATCATCATCATCATCGTTTAACGTCTATCTTCCACGCTAACATGGGTTTAGAATAAAATATGTTAATACAAAAGTCCTGACAGGAGGCCCTTGTTTTAATCTGCTGAAAGCCATTGTCTATATCCTTAACTCTGTTGGAAATATAATTGCCTTTAGGTAATAACATTAAGTTAATAATGTTCACTTGAATTGGCAAACTACTGGAAAAAATACATGTTAGAAAATATTGAACTTAAATACGCAACACAATACAATTTCTAGGGATCATGATGAAACTATAAATTGCAACTGTACTACTAATTACTACATAAAATTAATTAGAGTTTGATACTTGGAAAAAATAGTTAATTCATATAATCTAAGAACCACAGAACTCTAAAAGAAATTTGTGCTAAGTTTCTCAAACTTCACTTTGCTTCATACAAGATGTATGGTTTTTTATAAAACTGTTTAATGTGTAAGATTATTTATAAGATGATGTTAGTCAGTATTTGTGATATCTTCATTTTTCGTCCGGGTGGGACATGGGGGGGGGGGGGTACATTTTCTTTAACCCTTTAGCATTCACATTACTCCATATTTACTATTGTATTTTTACAGAAAAAGGCTTTATCTCACATAATATTGAATCTATGAGATTTTGATATTATTCATTTTGAGAACAATACCTTAAAGTCAGTATGGGCAGCTGGTTATGGCCAGTTTAAACAGAAAGGGGTGAGAGAATTCTGGCCAGATATGGCCAGTTTAAATGCTAACGTATTAAAGCACCAATCAGTAGCACAGTGTAACATTAATTCTTCTAGATTTGATTTAATGCATTAAATTTAATACAACCATAAATTATCAATTAAAAGTCATAATTGCTGGTGCTGAGTCTATCAAAGTTTATTCATTTACTGGGTTTTTATTCAATGTATTTATTCAATGGTTTATGTTTCTAATTATGTATTCAAATAATGGCATAAACAACAATGTTTTTGTGAAATATTGTTAATGGGTCCTTTTTAAATTGAATCATTTTGTTAATATTTCAGGCCTGATATTTCAGAAAGTGCTGCTGCTCTCAAGGGCATTGAACAACCTTTCAATTTGGTTCTTTTAGGAAAGGATGGACTAGCATCTAATATCAATCAGGAAATCAGGGTAAACATTGAATTTTATCTCACACACACACCTTTTCTGTAATGCTACATTCTTCCTCACCTCATCTCAGTCAATCCCTTATCTTAAACAGTATCACCTCCTTCTTTCTATCATGCTCCCACTAAGCTGTCTTATGTAATGTTCTCAGTCTGTCCCATTCCATTCACCCTTCTCAAATAAGTCTTCACCAAGCCTTTACGAAAACTTTAATCCTTGATAAATCCCAACCAGATTAGTAACCTAATACTCAACTAAGAAATGGGATTTAGGTGGATAACTTTTACACAACACGAATAAGTAATTTTTTTATTTTATTTTATATTTTACTTAATAATGCTTGATTGTTATGGAGTTTCTGTTGCCCAAATGTATCTGTATTGTAGAGACAGCAAACCCCCCAATCTCTGCTTAACTTTGGGTCATCTTTTTTTCATATAGAATTTTCACAAACTTCAGTAAACTACCTAACCACTTGCTCACCTACCAATCAGGTAAACATACAAATCAGACTAACTTTATTCTCACTAGAAAACACAATAGTCAGTAGTGAACAGGAAGGCTACCTGGGAAATGAACTCCCTCAAATGTTCTAGAGGTTAACCAGAAGTAATGGATAGATTTCCTTATTTAGGGGACCTCGTTGGCAAATAGAGGTGAAAGTGTTGTAGACAAAGTGGGGTCAGTAGAAGTTCAGGGAGCTGTTACCTTTGCTGACAAATTATATAATGCTATGCTGAATATAAGTGAGGCATGGGCCTTGAGTGCAGAAGATATGCAGTGGTGGAAAAGAAATGAAGCATGCATGCTTCGCTGGATATGTAATGATAGTGTATGTGAACCACAGTGCACAAACAAGGTGGTCCCAATTTTGAAGATAGTTGGAATATTTGAATGCAGCAATTACTCTTGGGTTTTGATTAATCGTCCCTCCACTTTGATTATTAAATAAAATAAATAGGATGGGTTGGGGTCTCAATATGGAAACTAAACGACTAATTCTGGTTTTTAAAACAATCAACGAAGACAACCTAGAAAAATTACCAATTTTCCATCCACCTACTCCTGCTTCTTCCAACCCCCCTTATTATTTAGGACACGAGAGTATGTAGAAACTCCTTCATTATTGTAATCAAGAGCTGTGATTGAAATGAAATGTATTGAAGTGATATGAAATGTATGTATAATTATTTCATAATTACTTTTTGTTGAGTTTTACATAGATTACTTTCCTATTTAATTAAGTCTGTTGGTAATATTGTTTATTGTTGAAATTGGATTAAACATTCTTGTTAAAAAGAACATGGTAAAACTATGAGAAAACAAAATGTCTTTCTTTATCAAAGCATTTTTAAGTAGTTTTCCTTCTCCAGTTGTCTAATCCTGCCTAACTTAATGAATTCCTGTAAGCTGTGGAATATGAATTTAGTATTTATCAGAAGTATTGGTAGAGTAGCAGACAAAATGCTTTTCCATATTTAGTTAGAACTTGCTATGTTCTAAGTTCAAATTCTGCCAAGGACAACTTTGCCTTTCATTCTTCCAGGTTCAATAAAATAAAGTACCAGTTACATACTGGAGTCGATACAGTTAACTTTCCTCTTCTGCCAAATTATTGGCTTTGTACCATTGTTAGAAACAATGTAATCCTGCTGAGATTAACTTAGTCTTTCATCTTTCTTTAGTTGATAAACTATGGTTGATTTAATCAACTCTGCCCCTTGCTACAAATTTACTGGCCTTGTGCCCAAACTAGAAATCAATATTTAATTTATCAATAACCTTTTACTGGAAATCCCAAGACTGAACACTTCTTTTTTAATTTAACTTTTATGATGATATAAAATAAGAATGCTTAAGTTATAGATTACAACATGAAAGGACTCCTATATTATTTGTTTTCAAGTCAGTAATGCAAAATATATTGGAATGCTTTAATTGCAAGAAGTCGGAGTGCTTCATACTTCAAATATATTTAGAAATTCCACATTGAGAATCCGAAATTCTGACAGCTTAAATCACTTGTTATACATGTCTGAAGAAAATGATGAAAGACAAACATTCATCTTTGTGCTGTTTAATGCTAGAATATGAGGAAGCAATTTTATAGATACTTCTTGCTCGTATATTGGCACCATTAGAAAGCTGTTTCAGTAATTAGATATATTCTATTTTCATATAAACTTCTGTGTCTTTCTTTCAATAATATTACATTTCATCATCATCATGGTTTATAATGTAGTTGACTGAAGATAATAAGGACTGTTGAAATATTTCATTGTATATTGTAGCAGGTAATTGGTTCACCATGATTGTACTCTCGGGTCTGGAATAATTTACAGTCAGAGTTCAAATCCCACCAAGGTTAACTTTGCCTTTCATCCTTATGGGGTCGATAAAATAAAGTACCAGTAATGTACTGGGTAATTGCTGGCCTTGTGCCAAAAGTAGAAACAATTATATTTATTGGTGGAGCAACAAGATTATAGAATGCCTGTCTAGACTTCTCATTCTGACAGTTAACTTTTCATTTCATCCTCCTGAGTTCAAGAAAATAGGTAACAACTCATGTTAATTCAGTCTCCCTTTACACTTCTCCTAATACTATGTGGCCTTGTGTTAATATATGACTATGTCTCTCTCTATATATATATGTATTGTTATAGATGTACTATTTAATATTTTGGTTTATTTCAGCATTTATGTGTAGAAGATGAATATAACTGTCAAGATATATTGTTCAGTCTTGATTACCGTCCCATTGATGGCGATGTCACTCAAGAACAGCACGCATTTGTAACCCCTACCTTTAAACCACATGGTATGTAGCTTCCCCCTCCTTTCCTTTTTCATACATTTTGCTTTGGAAATTTAATTGTTTGCCTTTAGACCAATAAAAATTCCACATTTATGGCATCAATAAAAATTCAAAGAAAAATTATCAGCTATTTTTAATCTAAATTATTTTTATCCTGCATATCTGAATCCATAGAACATGTTTTCAGTTGAATAAAATAGAAATTTACAATATTATCCAGAAAATTCTAGTAACATATTAAAAGAAATGCCTTTAAATCTTAATGTCCTGCACCACATAGAACCACATTAGTAAAACATTCTTGAAAGGTACAAAACAGCACAATAATAATAATAATAATGAAATTATTGTGTACAGTGCTTAAGTGCACAACAACATTAACTGCATCACCTTTAAAAATTAGTCTTTACTCTAACTCTACAAATTTTTACAATGATAGATACTATAAACATTTAAATTAACAATCTGATTTTTAGATATGTTTTACTAAATCATGTTAAGAGTTAACAAATGTGAAGTAATTCAGTTGTCAGTTTACTACCTCCTCAACCATGTTTCTCACTTATTTTTCCTTTACTGGAAATAATTGAATAGATAAGCATAGGTTGTGAGTTCAAATCTACTGCAGATGTTTCAGGACAAGATACATACACAATGATTTTGGTTATCAATAGTAAATGATTAGGCTTTTTTCTAACTCCTTTAATATCAACCTGCCCCAAACCACCTCTGGTTCTTTGAAACAAAACCATATTTTAAAAGGTTCCTATTTAAATTAAAACCTTGCAACATCATTTTATATAAGAACCTCTTATGTTACAAATGCAGTCTTAATAATGAAATAATTAATAATTTTAGTAAGTCCTTCCAAATTCTTCATTAATTAACCCTTGCTGGAACAAGTGGGTGATCAGATGCATGCTAGTGGAGGTTGGCAGTTGAGGGTTCATAGTTAGCAAAGTCTGTGGAAGAAGGGGTATTACAGGAGCTAGCAGAAGGAAAGCCATCAAAAGCAATGTGGAAGTAGCAAAGAGGGTATCTAGATGGCTGAACAGAAGGGATGGTGGGGGTCAGTAGTATGTGTACCACTTGGACTCTGAGGCTTGGCCAATCTTGGTTAGGTCACCTATATGAGTGTATGCTGTAGGTCCTGCAACAACCAGTGACTCCAGGATACAACACTGGTAATGTGTCCAAGGTTTTGCACTCTGTCGATGTATGAAGAACATCCTAAACATTGGAATGAAAGTGTTAAATGCTCCTTTACTAATAACTTATTGAAGTATACAATGTTTTAGTCCATCTCAATATGGTGGATAGCAGATCATTTGCTGTAGATTGTCATTTTGTCCTTGGATGGAGTTCTCACATAGACTTCACACCAAAAAGAAAGAAAAAGAAAAGAGAAAAAATAGTTCTTAAGGAAACATTATTTTGTTGCTTTTATCAGTATGTTGATATTTGTACATATATAGAAAATGATTTCCTTCCAGTTCATTATTTTCAGTTTTCTTATCTCTTATTGAAAGGTGTTGCAATATTGTGATTTTTATCCCAGGTATGCAGATGTTAATGATATGCATATATTTCCCCCCAGTTTTATATAGATATAGCTCATTGGAGGATTTCAGTTTGTCACTGCAAACAAACCAAGGACCCATTTATTATTGTGTTGCTGTTGTTTGTACCTCTTCACGATACTTATTTACAGCTAAATGCACTGAGTCCTTGACAATTAACTCTTTAGTTACCAACCCAGCCAAAACCAGCTCTGGTTCTAGGAAATAAAACCACCCATTTAAAAGGTTTCCAATTTATATTAAAATCTTCCAACATAATTTTATATAAGAATCTTACATTAAGTTACTATCTTAGTAATGTTGTAATTAATAATTCTAACAAATCCCTCAAAATTCATCAGAAATGTGATCATGAAAGGGTTAAATATCTTTGTAAAGAACATTGCACAGTGATATGGTACATATTGACATACATTTCTAATTCAGTGTATTTTACAATAATATGCCACTGATAAGCAGCAGACACATTATTTAATCAACAGGTGTTATCAAATTATTGCAATAATGGAAATACTGTTAAAGGCCCTACAGTAATTACTTTTGACTCTAGTTGATCTTCCTAATGAATTAGGTAATGATGTAATTACACTGCAGAAATCACAGTTTGTTTGCTTTGATCTTTCTGTCCAAATAAATTATCATTCCCTCCCTATCATCACCTTTAAGATCATGAACATATTTTTACCAAGGTTTTTATGTTTATATATATAGAGATATATAGATCCAATCTTCACCACATAACCTAACCAATTTATTTTGTTGTTTCACCTGTGCAGTAATTAATGCTTCAAATATCTCACTATTTTATCAAACTCATAAGACACACATTTCAGTTTCTCTCTCTCTCTCTCTCTCTCTCTCTCTCTCTCTCTCTCTCTCTCTCTCTCTCTCTCTCTCTCTCTCATCTGAAGTGCTATAATAAGGCACACACTCACACACAATCATTTCTGATAATTATTGGTAACAACTAAGTGTTATTTGGTTATTTTTTTAATATTCTTTTTGTCTGATAATGTATTCTATACAATACACTAATTTCATCATAGAAAATTCCGGGTTGATCATTAACATTTAATGACTGCTTTCCCTGCTAGTAAGAATTGGCTGGTCCTTTGTTTGGCAGGTTTTCTACATCTTGGTGTCCTTTCTATTACCAAGTACTTTACATAGTGAACTGAGTGTGTTTGTCATGTAGGTCACCAATATTAGAGAGCCTGTTGTGCCCTTAACACAACTGAAGAGCGAAGAAGAATTGCGAAAAAAAAGGCCTGAAAACCCATCTAAGATAATTATCAGCTCCAGTTCTTTTATTTATGACTGCATCACTCAACTTTCTCAATTATACCTTGAAAAATATACTGAAAGAAAATTGGTGAATTTGTTTATGTATTAACTAGGGAACACCACTCCACCCTTTAATGATGTTAAGAAAACCTATTTGTTATTAAATTTTGTTTTATGTTGATTATTAACCATTTTTATTCATATCTAAGCCTTTTGAACATCTGAAAAATATATTTAAAAAAACAGGAAGAATTTTATAAATTTCACTTGTCTCTTTATAATGCTATTGTTGTTTGTCATTGCTCATGTAATTTTAATTTTTATATTTTATATTTTATCTTTTTTAAGGCTGTGTTTGTGTGTATAACTCTCATCACACATTTGAATATGTGCAAATGAGTCTGGATCAGACTTGGTTGTCAGATTTGGCTAGAGAGGATGGTTTAGTGTTGGACAGGCTACGATTTGTGATAATCCAGTTTCATAACCCTATGCTTAGTGAACGTGAGATAAATCAGTTAAGAGAACAAGGACAACAATTTGCAGACAAGTTAGTATACAATGTTTTTTAGTCTGTTTTACTTTTTATCATTATATTATCAGATAATTACAAAGTGTGCATGGTGGAGATGGAACAAACCACTACATCGTTTTGTAGAGGAAATCTTCCCTGATTTAGAATGAACAATTAAGGAAAAAAAAACAACTATTTAGTTTTAAACAATGGATTTTTGGCAAGCAGTTCCAATTTCTAATTGTGGCCATTTCACTTCAGTTATGTTGTTAATGCCGTGAAGAAAGGCAGGAAGAAAAGCAGTGAAGATTTACACTTATACTCCCTTTTGCCAATAGATCTCAACTCGTGTCTGTTAAAATCCATTTGTTTTTGTTCTTTTTTTTTTCAATATTTGGAAATCAAAATATTAAACATTGTAGTAGATGCCTACTAATTTTAAATTGAAGAATGTTCTTTTTGTTTTTAATTTTGAAGTATTTTAAAATTATTTTTATTGTGTTTCAAATAAAAATTTTAAAATATATATAATTAAAGAATTATTAAAAATATATTTTCGACTACCATCTGCTAACATTTCTGGCGCTGCTCACAGCTTCCTTACAGTTCAGTTCTCATCTTCCATTTCAGCCTGCAGTGTAAATTCTATTACATTCCATCTGAACCTGAAGGCACTGAAAGAAGGAAATTCATTCAAGCACAAACTGAGCATGCATTGCAAAGCATAATACGTCCTGCGGCCTCTGCATTGTTGTCATGTTTGCAGAGTTCAGATTATTTAGAAGCAGATATGAGGTAAGAATTTCTTATGGTTCACTACATTTCAGATGTTTTTCTAACAACTTCAACTAGTAGTTTTGTTTTGTTTCTAATTTTGTCATGGAAATTCATGTAATACATTGTTGTAATTTGAAATTTAAGCTCATGTATTCTTTTAACCCTTTCATGACCATATTTCTAATGAAATACACTCTATTTTGATTAATTAATGAAGAATTTTGACGGATTTATTAAAATTATTATTTCATTACTTGATGTAAAGTTCTTATATAAAATTATATTGGGAAATTTTAATATAAATTAGGAACCTTTAAAATGGATGGCTTTATTTCATAGGACCAGAGCTGGTTTTGGTTGGGTTAGTAACTAAAGGGTTAAGTGTTATTAGAAAGTGTGGTTATCTTATTAAGAGTCAATATAATGAATGTTAGGTGTTTAAGGATATATTTTTGTGGGTTGCTATGAATTGGATAACTTTTACATGTTGATACATTTAGTGGGATTCTTGATTCCTTTAGAAATCTGTGACAAAGGTATCTTGAGTTCCAGTAAAGCTTGTGGCATTATGTTTCTCAATCTGCAACCATTGTGTCTTTGTCTTTATTTTATCTAATAATTTGGTTATTAACCCTTTCAATAACAACAACCAACCCCAAAACCACCTCTGGCTCTCTGAAACAGAACCAACCATTTTAAAGGGTTCCTATTTAAATATTAAAATCTTCCAACATAATTTGACATAATCTGTTGTTAACTTATATAACAAATATCATCATCATAATGAAATAATTATTTTAGCAAATCCCACCAAATTAATTAATTAATTAATATCCAGTGTATTTCTTTTTAAATAAGTTAATTAATTTGTTTGCTCTGTGTATATTAAATTATTAATACCTGTCTGAAATTTCCATCTCTTTCAGAATTGCTGTATGTATGATGTGTGGGGATAAATTTCCCATGGAATTTGCTCTTGCCCCATTGCTCAATCAAGAATTCTTCCGTGTTGTTAATAAGGATAATGGCCAATGGCTGGTTGATATATTCCTAGATGATCTTAGAGTGAGATTGGACATCATGTTAACTTCATATCATGGTGCTAACCTCATGAGGGACACACCTTTTCATGGTTATATATTGATTTACTCAGATCACAGACAAGCTTCCCTTTCAACAATGAGGTTGGTATTTTATTTCATACTCTGACAAGATTTTTACTAGTAATTTACTTTACACTGTAGCCTAGTAGGGAACACTCTGTGATCTCATGCCTGTTCCTTACAGTTACTCTCGGGTCTTGAATAAACGTTGTTGTCATCATCCCCCCTTTATTAATTAGATTTCCTCTCAGCTCATCTGTTCTGTGTTGTTTATACGTACTAACATTACACATGTGAAAGAGCATGCTCAATTCATTTCTTTCTAACCTTCTATACTTCAGAGCATTTGCAGCTCATCTGCAACACCAGTTACCCATTCTAGTCCTCGCTATTACCGATGATATTGGTACAGCTCTATTGCATGATGACAATGTTACCACTTTGATCTCAGAGGGAAGTGCTGTGGCTGAGAAACTGAAAGCATACTTCATGACTACTTCACACACTTTCCAACACCAACGTATGTATTAACATTTTATTCTCGAGTGAAAACATTTTTCTTTTTCAAAATACTAAAATATATCGGCATAATTTACTCAGTAGTTGATAAAAAATTACCTGATTGCAATCAGTCTTATTTGTTTTGAGATTGTATGATTTAGTTTTAAAAATTCAACTGTTGGTATTGTTTTCTGTCTTTCTCAACTGTGAACCATGTTTCTCTGATTCTGAACCACTAAAACAGGTGAACACGGACATGGCCAAGTATTTAAGACATCTGTTTCATTATGATAAGGATCTCAGTTCCATCCCGCTGTGTGGGATTTTAAGCAAGTGTGTTTTACCATAACTTTGGGTAAACCCAAACCCTGTAGGTGAAATTGGGCAATGAAAACTGTGTAAATCCACTCTAATGGATTGTACCTGTGATTACAGCCTTTATGTTGATTCAGCTTAAAAATTACATTAAATGTACATGTGTCTGTGTCTATAGATTACCCAGCCACTTAATTTAATAAGTAGTTCAGTTGAGCCAGGGAAACAAGTTAAGTTTTAGAAAAGAAATATTGGACTGTCAGTGGATACAGTTGGGTTGGTCTCAGGGATTCCAACATGAACATTATTGTTCCACTTGACACAGTCAACACTCATAGTATTTTTTTTTTTATTCTTTGTTCAATATTATACAAATAACTTTTTTTGTAATTAGTTTCATGTAGGAGACTATGAACACAAAACAAAGCAATGAAAATGTTATATTTTTCTTTTGTTAATCCATATTTAATATACGGTAATCTAGCTTGAGGTAGTGTCAAGAAGACAAAATTTAGTAAACTTCATTCTTTACAAAAATGTCCAATCAGGATTATATCAAATGCTGCCTCTCTTGGACATTAATGCTTGATAATAAAATACTAATGTTTATGAAATAAATTTAGCTGCTGATTTGAGACTAATGTTGAAAGTTTATCACAATTGTACACCAAAACGTGTTCAAGAAAAATTTATAAAGAATATTCACAAATATCTGATGAAGTATTCTAGGGCAACATTAACTCTAGCATTTAAACCGGCCATATCCGGCCGGAACCCTCTCACCTCTTTCAGTTCAAACTGGCCATAACTGGCCACTCATAGTGATGTTAAGGTATTGTTCTCAAAATAAACAATATCAAAATCTCAGATTCGATATTATGCGAGATAATATGTAAGATAAAACCTTTACCACAAAAATACAATAGTATATATAGAGTAATGTAAAAGCTAAAGGGTTAAAATGTAATTGTTTTACCATAACAAAAATTAATAAATTCAACTACCCTCATTGTGGACGAATTATCTGGAATCATTTTGTGTGCAAAGATATAACACTTCAACACTTCCAGACTCAAAAGATGTAAAGAATATATTAAAAAGATGTTGAGTAAACAACAGACTAGTTTCTGGTAAAAACCTACCATTTTTAGTAATGTTAAAAATTATTTCAAAATTTGGAAATAAAATGAAAAAATTACTTTACATAAAGTGTCCCTTTTACAGGCCATCATGAAAAGGGTGGTAGTTTTTTTTTTAAATAATTCTCAATGGCCTCCCTAGCCTAGTGTATTTTCAATAATGAACCACTTCATTCCATTACTAAGAATTTTTTTATTCTCTTTGTAAATAATGTATCATACTTTTTTACAACTTTTAATATTTTAATTCCATACACGGTTGTGAAATTAATTTCTAATTAGGATTATTTACCTTCTAAAATATTACCCATCCTATAGCAGGTAATTTTAGAAGTATACATTTCCCACTGTTACAGGAGGTAAATAAATAAAGATCTATAAATAAATATGTGTATCTGATTTAGTGGAGGCACGTGACCTAGCAGTAAGGGTGTTGGACTTATGATCATAATGTTGTGGGTTCAATTCCTGGGTTGGGCTGCATGTTGTGTTCTTGAGCAAAGCACTTCATTTAATGTTGCTCCTGTATACTCAGCTAAAAATGAGCACCAGCTGGGGGTTTAACCCTGCGTTGGACTAAATACCCCTTTAGATTAAAAAAGTGACCAGCAGTGACTGCTAGCCTGGCCCATTTTTCTATCTGAATGCCCTTTACAAAATAATTGCCTTGATAAGAATTTAGTATATAAATGCACCGTTAAAACAAATAATAATATTACCTAGAACTACATAGGTGCAACTTTAAACTTCTTTTTTCCAATCATAAACATTCTTTCTCTAATCCACATAAAAGATTTTCTACTTCGTTATCACAATTAATATGGTATTTAAAAGAGAAAAATATAAAATACTCAATTTCTTGGGTTAAACTTAGAAACTCTGAATCATATCGGAATGCTTCCATCTCACCAATCTGCCATCTTTGCAATTTGGAAACTCTATTAATAATTACTAATTATGGTAATTTAATTAATTTAAAAAATGAGTTTTTTGCAACTTGCCTTCATAAAACGGGAAAATCATTTTAGCATCATTTAAATTTAGAAAAAAACACTGAATGAGTGAAAAAATATCGACTTTTATTAATAATTTTTGAAATGCTACCATTGTTATTATATATAATGTTTGACCTTACCTTATAAAATTGCATATTGGCTCTTTTATATGGTGAGTTAATCTCATGATTGACTAAATACCTTTAGTTCGGTTTTAGAATCGTCTTTGTATAACTTGAATTTTCTAAATTTGTGATGTGAAACACCTCCTGGCTTTCAAAGCATTTAGCTAATTTAAAAGATCAGATATGTTGTACGGAGCTCATTTGTTTACATTATCGTATATAATTTTCGTTTTTATCCAAATGGATTAATAATGTATATTTAACATAATTTATACTGTTGCATATAGTAAGATTAGGTTGATTCGAAATAATAATACTTTCAAGAGTATATATAACTATTAATTAATCCTATATGTAATTGACAACTATTGATTTAAACCGTTTGTAATGTTAATAATTCTAAACATTGTATAAAATGCATATACAGATGGTGATATGTGATTAAGTTATGATAAATATACTCATACATATTTACTATATTTGTAAACTTCATTTGTAGGTTAAATGTTTCTGATTTTGAATTTTGTAACAAAAAATTGAAAATATTTCATATTGTTTAATTTTGATTTAATATATTAGTATAATACAATAGATAGTAATAATTTTAACGGTATTTAATTGGTCGCTTCTACCTGACTTAATATTTAAAAACAACTGTTACGCATCACGTATCTTTCTTTCTTTCCCGTTGCAGTTATGTATTCCATCCTATCTTTTATCTTCATCTTTTTTCTTTCCCTCCTCTCTTCTATTTAGCACTCTCTCTCTCTCTCTCTCTGTTCTGCTTCTTCTCTAACATGAATATTTAAATATTTTAACATTTTTGTACTTAATGTGCTTATTTATTTATTTCTTCTATATTTTCTCCCCCCCCCCCCCTCTTGATACTTATATCTCGCCACATCCCTCTCTTCATCATATTTAGTTTGTCATGTCATTCCTTCTTGTGGTATATAAACATAATTTTGTTGTAATAAATCACTGCCAAGACTGAAACTAAACCATCAAGACAGTTGAGGTATGTCGTACATCAATTTATGTATTTTATCTGATGAGGACGTACTGAAAAAACAGCACAGTACCTCTGAAATATATATAATAAAACATATATTTTGATTATGTGAAAGTCTTCATTTATTAATATTTTGAATAATATATATATATATATATAAACTCTTATTGAGTCCTCTCTGGATTATGCTCTTTGTATATGTTATTACTAGTTGGCTGGAACATGTAAGAGTGTTTATATATATATATATATATATATATATATATATATATATATATTTATAGTAGAAAATGTATGTATAAAGATAGTTTTGCTATCTGTTCTTCTCTTTCAGATTCTGTATTCACACCTTTCTTTAATGATGCATGGATTCACCGTGAAGACACAGAAAATTTTTTCATCCGCAACCTTGAGCCACCATCGCCGCCCTTGTCGGAATCAAACCCAAACATCGACAAAAGGCCCCCAGCCCCACTGCCCAAGCCAAATGATCTGTATCACACAACCAAGAGCAGTACAAGCAATAGGTGCGTCTCGCCAGACTGTGGTTGGTTAGTATATTAAGAATGCATCCGTGTACATGTAGGGAATCAACTTTGACTTATTTCTTACAAAATTTCTGAATATAATTTAAACAAAAAAAATACAAAATACAAAGAAAACTACACTACAAACTGAATTGTCCTCTCTTGCACAATGTAGGCACAAATAGATTGGAACTGAGGCTCATGTATTCTATCTGGACAGCTTTTATTTCTCTGATTAACTTTAAAAAATATATATATTTACTAATATAATACCTTCACTGCTAATCATGTATCAACCGAAAGAGTTCTAACAATTTGACTCTGTTACACATATTATCAAATAAGAGGCCAACTCCTCGTCTTTTAGTGTCTAGGATCAGTTATGGAAGATACTGGTAGATGGCAGAAAATCTAAACCAATTACAGCATAAGGTGAAACCTGGATATATCTGTGTTTTGCCATTATTATACACATTTTCATCTCCAGAAAATTTCCATGGTTTGCCATGGATATGTTACTTAACTGTTGGATTCTAGTCTTTTTCAATCATCCTAATCAGTCTTCTTCGCAGAGGTAGGTTGTTTACATTTGGTCTTTACATTTTGTTCTATTTTGTGTTTAGTCTTTCATTTCTGTAGAGTTCTTTTGGTATTCTTGCTGTAGGCCTGCCTTTGTTTCGTTTGTTGAAATGGAGATAAGGCTATGCTTTAACTCGATCAGGCTGGATGTCTACCTCCAAACTAATATCTTCCAAGTAATCTAAAGTCAAAGGTGGATTAACAATGCTAATGCTGTAATCAGTTTTCTGCTCTTATGTTTCAAAGCAAGCAAATCTTTTTATGGAAATTTTCCTCTTTCTAAAGTAAAACATTATTCTGGTAGTTAGATGAAAGGAAATCCTGGCCTGAATGAGTTAAACCAGTGGTAACAGAGTTCTATTGAAAATTACTTGGGAATACCGGCTTCCCACTTTTGTTGTAAATTTAAAAGTTTGCAAGCTTGAAACAAACTGAAGAAATGTGCCATTTACCACAGTTACAATGCAGTATTACAACACATTTGTCACCTAATAATGCATTACTCATTCATATATCATCTCGTCATCCAGCAAATTTGATTGCTACACATGTCCCAAGCTAGATATTAATAGAACTCTGTTCGTACTTTTGTTGCAGTACCTCTGCTTTTCTCTATATTCTGATCTGAGTTCAGAAGGCCATTTGCTTCACTGACATTTTAAATTGCTGCACATTTAGGTATTATTATTATTACTGTTGTTATTACTATTGTTGTTATTATTTATCGTTACAGTGGCGAGCTTTGTTGTATAGTGGTATGTTCCTGGTGAGCTCAGTCCGTGACCCGGTTTCAGTTCCCAGCTGGAACTGCTTCTATTTACAATGCTATTGCCCATGGGAAAGGCATGACTGTAAAAATCTCCCTTTTCCCTCCCCTTTAAATCTGAGACATTGTGCTTTTCAAGATATTATCGTCATTATGATGAGCGTGGTTATTGCTCTTAAGAGCTTTTATCCTGTGATCCTCTTAATCCCAATATATCTTGCACCCTACATCTGCTGTGTAGCTCTCTGAGCCCCACAGTGCCCACCATGCCTGTTAAGTATGAAAGTAATACTGTTTTCTTGGCTTTTGTTATTTTAAAGGATCTTCTGGAGTTTAAGCAGCAGATCAATAAAATAATTGTTTTTCATATTTCTAAACCAAATGCGCATACTCTTGCAGATTTTTTGATAACCAGAATTTGAATGCGAGTTTACTTGAATTAATCTGTGAAAATTTGTTTCATTTTGGTACTAAATTGTATTTTTTTGCTTTTCTTTGTTTTTGTAACTATTTTGAACACATTCCATGTATGAATTAACTGAAGTAATTTCATTTAGGAAAAAAAAAATTAGTATGGAGCTCATAGACTAAAAGCTTGACTTGTTTGATATGTTAAGGTTTATTTTTTACTGTTATAAGTTTCAACTTACACTTCAGCTTATGACCTAAACTTTGGCATCTCTCAGGCTTTCTAGAAGATAAATTCTACTTTTCCACTTTTCTCTTTCTGCTTTCATGCTTAAAATGTATTCTGAATGGTTTGCTTTAAATTTCTAAGTAAAAGCAAATTTTTCTATCTCTAATTAATTTATTATTATTGTTTGTTGTTATTGTTGTAAATTGTGCCTGTAATATTCCCTATCTGTTGCTCTTGCGGCAACAAAAAAAATGATATCCGATGTTGTTATTATCATCTTATAATATGAAGTTATGAGATAAGTGCCAGGCACAATTGACTAGAGTTCCTCCCTACAATTTTGTGGCCTTATGTTAGAGTGAAACATCTAACAAGATTAAGTGGAATGTAATATGTTGTATTTCAAAGTTCTCACAATTACACCCGAGTCTATTGTAAACAGAATTTCAGGTTATGGTGGACAGTCTGGGGCTGACCAATTTAAAATAGAAAGAGGAAAAATTACTTAGTGGGGATAAAATAGCATTTGGTCTTCGTGGTATTGTTTTGTGCTTATTCCAAATATTTGCAACATTATTGCTAGTAATTAAAGCCAGTGAGCTTTCTATTTCTCTGCAGTCAGAGCACAGAAGATTCGGAACCGTTGTATGATCATTTGGTTTTTCCCAACCAGTACCATTCAGACAGTGAACAAGAACGAGCGTCCTCTCCTTCTTCACCTCCCATTTCATCACCAACTGACTATGAAATTATCAGTAGTATAGCTGCTCAGACAAATGGAGAACATCTTATAAAACCAAGTGAAATAAAGAGCCGACGTAACAAATATGTCGGTGAGTATAGTTGCAATTAATTTACATATTTCATTATAACATATTGATTCTGTGAATTTGATAAATGCCTTTTTATATTTTTCCAGATAACACAAAATAAATTGGTTTCTAATTCTGTTATAGAGTTTTTGAGATATGCAGACATCCTTGTTGAGATAATTATATTTCACTTGGCACTCTTGCAGTCTTTTCACTGTCAATCAGTGCCAAGCCCAGTTCATAAAGCAGCAAAGCAGCAAAATATAACAAATTTCCTCTATTGAGACTGACTTCCTGCTTAGTTACCCTCATTTTTACTTCAGCTTTCATTCCTTCTTTCCTATACAAGCACACATGCATGTACACAACACCCATATGTGTGTGTGTGTATATATACAAAATTTAGTTCTATATATGAACACACACAAACACGCACACACACATAGATGGGTTCATGCACTTAAACACAAACCAAATATTTTCTGTGATGGAACAGAGATAATCAACAAAACATGCTTTGTATTTTAATGCTATCTGCCTAGACATTTGAACATATCATCATCATTTTTATATCTGCTTTTCCATGCTTGCATGGGTTGGGTGGGTTCTTCTCAGCATGGTATCTATCCACATGTGATCCTTTGTCATCTCCTCTGTGAGTCTCAGTGATCTGAGGTCAGCTCTCACAAAGATTCTAAATTCAATTCAAGTTTCTATTATTGAGCAGCAACAGAATGTCCTCTGATTTTATTCAAAATTTTACATAATTTGACAGCAGAAACATTGTTGGTTAGATTAATTTTATCATTGTGATTCATCTTGTTACAAAGACAAGTAGTTAATGTTTGAAGTATTTTAGTTTTACTATTTACATTGATACTGTTGATGCAGTTTTGTCTAAGCAGATCTGTCACAAAGGCAGCTGATTAAATAAAGCATGATTCAACACAGATGACTATGGCCATCACAAATTTTGGGAGATGCTGAGATAAGATATTTAAGGCAGTAAATTAGCAGTCATTGGTGTGTATTAGATAAAATGTCTTGTGGAATTCATTTATGCTGCCTCTGCTCTTAGTCCAAATTCTGCCACGGTCAACTTTTGTCTTTTCAAAAAGAAGGTACTAGTTTAATGGAATTATTAGAGCATTGCATTGTATGATTTGCAGTAATTGTTCTGAGTCTCTACTGTGGCCTACATGGATTCTAGACTTAATATACAACCTTGTTTAACAGAGCCACCTGGCTCTTGGATGCTTGTATCAGAGTCCATTCTGTTGCAATTCTATTGACCAGGTCTCTAGTTTGAATATACCTTCCTTCTAACTATATGTATGTATATCTCTTCTGTTTGGGAATTTGTTAACCCTTTAGTGTTCAAACCGCCCAAAATCACCCAAAATTATTTCCCCTTCATTTGTTCAAAATGCCCGAAATCGACCACACTAAAAAATCGTTCTAAAAATAAACAAACCATCATCAAAATCTCGTCAATTCGAGACTGCTGCGAGATTAGGCCCTTACCGCAAAAATTAACACTTAATGTAGTGGAACAACTTAAAACAAGTGGTTTTTTAACTTTGAAAGTGCAACAAATATTTTTTTGTATCAACATGGCTTATGAAAGTAGCGATACTGACTTTGAAGGTTTTACACACGACGACATTCAAAATAAACAAGAAACAAACGATAATATTAGTGATTTATCTTCAAATGAATCTGATGTTTATGTTTCTGAAATTTCCTCCGATGATGATTATTGTTTTGAAAGTGAAAACGAAGGAGGTCTCCAGGGCGCCATTGAAAATATTACAGCAACGTGGTTGAAAAATACCACACCAATATATGTTCCCGATTTTATTCAAAATACTGGTCCACAACATACATTAGCTCCCGATGCTAAAGCACTGGATTATTTCTTTTTGTTTTTACCACAAACTTTCTTCGAAGTTGTGGCAGAAGAGATTAATCGATATGTCCAACAACAGATTTCAAATCAAGGAAAACCCGATCAGTTATGGCGACCGACAGATGCTGCGGAAATGCAAGCATTTTTTACCGTATATATTATGTTCGGTATAAAACAATTTCCAAGACTGTGGAATTTCTGGAACACTGATACATGGTTTAGTGATTCTTATATATCAAATATTATGCCGAAAACAACGTATTTAAAATTAAACGAGTATTTGCACCTGGTTGATACTTCAAATGCCCCTATAAATTAATTTCACCTGCCCATAAAAGTCAAATTTGACCAAAAAAATCAGGTAAAATTATATAATTGTAAATTATTGATATTTAAACATCTACTGACAAAATTTCAAGCCTGCACATAGAAAATTAAGAAAATTACAAACAAATAAAATTGATAACCCTCTTGAGTATGAAAATAATTGTTTCTACTTTTTGGCACAAGGACAGCAATTACCCAGTGCATTACTGGTACTTTATTTTATCGACTCCGTAAGGATGAAAGGCAAAGTCAACCTCAGCGGGATTTGAACTCAGATCGTAAAGGGACGTAACTATGCTGGAAAGCATGGCGTCCGACCCTCTACTGATACTGCCAATCCACCGTTAACTGAAAATAATGCAAACAGATAAGCATGATGTTTGAAAATTAATGCGAATGCTAAAGGGTTAAAGGACGAGCCGGATATCTGGAAAGGCACTTAAGCAATGTCAATCGGGAATGATAATCCCAATTTTCAAAAAGTAAGATGAGAGATTGCTCCAGTTATAGAGGGATCTCCTTGTTAAGTTTGCCCAGTAAAGTTTATGCTAAGTGCCTAGCAAAAAGATGTTGGGAGATTATGTCCAAGCTAGCTGATGAACAGTGTGGTTTTCACCCTGGATGCAGCACAGCCAACCAAATATTCACACTGCGGCAGGTCTTTGAGAAATCATGGAAGTACTGCCAAGCGGTGTATGCTTGCTTCGTAAACCTAAAAAAGCATATAACCACATTCCATAAGACCTGCTATAGAAGGTTCTGCAAGAGTATGGGATCAATGGTCAGTTTTTTGTTGCCCTAATGTCTCTATACGGATACCCTAGTATTTGTGTTGAGATAAATGGTGTTAAATCGAAACCATTCAATGTGAGTCCAGTCTCTGCTAAAGGTGAACTTCTTTTGTTTGTTATTTTCATGAACAGGATTGCCATGTGCAACTAGGTTGGAAGTGATATCAGGATTAGCAGGTGTAGAACCAATCAGCTGGAATTTGCAAATGACATGGTATTACTTAACTCATCAGAAGTTGATCTCTGACTTGCACTTAATAGGTCTGATGCTGTTTGCTGCATGGGTAGAATGAAAATCAGTGCTGTGAAGACTGAGACATTTGTCTTCTCAAAGAAGCCTGCACAGTGCACTTTATATGTGAGTGTATTTACACTGATGCAGGTGGAGCAGTGAAAGTATCTTGGGCTCATGTTCACAAGTGAGGCAGGAGGCTGAATTAAGTGCAAGAAATGTAAGAGCTGGTACAGTAATGTGCCAGCTTTGACATTCACTAATTAGAAGAATGATGATAGGTGTGAAAGCTAAACTATCTTCAATTCAGTATTCATGCCAAAACCCTTACGCATAGTCATGAATCTTGGGTAATGACTGAAAGTATATGATTGCAAATATATAGAAAGGGTCTTTGGAGTAACGTTACTTTGATAGAAGATTTTCAGTCATGCACACACATATACATACTCTGTCTTGTTCTCTCTTTCTTTCCCTCTCTCTCTCTCTCGTCATGATTTTTATTTTGTAAGAAAAGAGATTTACTTCAGAATCCATTGAAATAGATAATTAACTTGCTACTATGTCTACCTTTATATATATTCATGATATATTTAACTGAAATCATATATTCATGATATATTTAAACAAAATAAATTCTATATTATTTGATCTTTTCCTTATTCTTCTTCTGTATTCAATATCTGGGAAAGTTTATGACTTAACATCGTTGGTTTGAAATACTGATTGAATTGAATCATTTTTCAGGGCCTGACGAAGATGATTTTGAAGGTACAAGTAGACGGCTGTTGTTTCTTGTTGACTACTTTATCTTTGTTGTTTCTTGTTGACTACTTTATCTTTGTTGTCTGTGGTTTTTCTTACGCTTTTGGTATTTTTCATAAAAATCTTCAATTTAGTAAATGCTTACTTACATTTATGTTTCAAAAACAAACAAACATTGGCATCTCTGTCATATTATCAACCATTATCATTCTGTTGAATAAATTGAGTTTAATCTTTGATTTAAACTTTTTCATGACTGATCATTTGAAATATATTCGGAAAAGGTTATTTCTAAAAAACTTTTAACCCCTGAACCTTTTCCAAACTAATATGGCATTGTGGCTTTATCAAACATTTTTTATCTTAGACCATATCATCACAAAATTCCTATAGTTAACTGTAAAAGCCCCTTGTGCTCAAAGCATAGATACTATGATGATGATATCAGTTTTGGTATAAACAATACTCCCATAATTATTTTAGTAGTAAAATAATGAAAAGACCTTTTAGTACCCATATAATAATAAATATACCACTAAGTCAATGTTTTTTTATTGCAGAGCCTAAAGGCTGTCAGCTGTCTATTGGCACTGCAGTATTAAATAAATATATTACTCTAAACCATTTATATATATATAGTATAGAGAGATGGGAGATAGATAGATGTTACATACAAACCAACTATATATATAACATCTCGATAAAATTGTTAAAATTAACATAAAACTAAAGATCTTCAATCAGATAGTCTTGATTTAAACAATAAGCTAAAATGTGATATTGTTAAAATAGTTTTTACTTTAAAATTTAACAATTGTTTTAATTCTTCTTGTTAGTCTTTTTATTGTTATCTTTTGAAGCTTGTCTCTTGTTGTCTGCTTTCTTCATGTTTAATTGCTTCCTGTCAATGTCATGTCTTATAGCCAAGTATTTTCAGGCTCTCATTATATTTTTGAGGCTTTATTACCATTTTTATGCATTATTTTACCATTCCCATATTGATATATATATATATATATGTCTTTGTATTTTTATTTCTATTTCTGCTCATTCAAAATTGGTTTACATACATTTTTGTAATCCTTGTCATATTTTTTAAACTATTTTTATTTATTTTTCATAATTTATTCTGAATAGTAAAGCAGCATGAATAATTAGCCTGGTAGTTGTTTTAAATTCATCTTCTTAAACAGCCACACATTTCATCATTTTTTAAAGAAATCATTTATCTTTGACATTTTATCCCTATCACCAGAGTTTCTACTTACAGTGGTCGTCTTTGATCTGTTTTCAATCCATCATTACCATGAATACTGGCTTTATTAACACATGTCTATCAATAATTTCTTACTCTGTGTAAACGTGTTTGTGTGTGGTGTATATATAATGAGCTATATTACTTCAAGTAATTTGAATCAAGTGTAAGTAAGTTGTAGGGAAAACTCCTCAAATTGATACTTGTTATATTGTTGTTGTGCAGTGGAGTTTTTGACTCCATTCAAACAGGGATTACGTTAGGACTAGAAATGGGTTAATACAACTTCCTTGTTTTATTCAGTCATTAAGACTTTTGACTCAGTTGTTTTAATGATTTTTTTTGGTCACGCGGCATAGTTATCAATAATTATAGTGATGTTATTGTCTTTTTCCGGCTACTCTCATTTATAAGCCTTAGTTACTATCCTGTCAAGTAACGTTCATTGTATGTATAGCTTGAATTATTTTTTGTTTTATGTCTACTGTCTATGTTTTAACCAGAGTTTTAACATTTGAAACACAAATCAATTTTTATTTGCAGATGTCACTGATAAGTTGATATTTTCTCCAGAGTATTTTTCTAGTAAGAAACCTCTCTCACCCAATTTATGACTGTATATGTTTGATTGACATATCATGGCTGCTTTTGTAGTTTTATTTCTTTAAATCATTTTCTTTTCTTTTCAGTTCTTTTAAATACATTTGGGGATGTTGTGACATTATAAAGTTATCTAAATTATTAAAATTCCTTTTGAATTCATTCAGCTTAATTTTTATTGAATTTAGTACTAAAAGGTCACTTTTAAACCCGACAATGATGGGTCAGCATAGTTTCTTTGTTTTCTTTGTCCCATTTTTTTTCTTCCATAAATTATCTTTACATTTTTCACCTTCATCAAATTAAGTTATGTAACCTATATAACTTTCATATTTCTAAGCATTATATAGAACGTTTATTCTGCAATATTTGTCGAGACTTGACAAACTTAGAGGGCTTTATCATTATAAAGGTCTGACTTAAAGTTAACTTATATTTCATATGGATCAGCATTGTTATAAAAAAATAATGAACATAAATGATACCAGTACTAAATATGTCATCATATGATTTCTGTGTGTGAAGCTGTAAAGAATACATGTCCATATTATCAACATATATGAAAGTACTATGATTGATTGTTTCAATAACACACTATTATTTCTATATAATTGTAGCAAGAATGATAGTTAACTGACAATCTCTGGTAGCTTAATTTGAGGTTTTCTAGCACGTTATTATTACAGTAAGCATCTAATTATTCATATTACTAATAATTGGTTTTAATTTGCACCAGAGTGTATTGATATAGCATGTATATCTAGTCTGCTATTCAACATTCTATAGTTCTATGGTTAAATATTAACCTGGTAAAGTATGGCTGTTAGGTTTATGATGGATGGTTATGTAAAGTTACTATTTCCAACATGTGTTGAGCCGTGCTTTTTAATTGTGCTTTTTACAATACACTTACATCAACCCATGAACCAGCTGCAATGTCCAGAATGTGTTGCGATTACCTGTCTGACCACCACTTGCTCAATTTCAGAACAATATAGAGAAAATCATCGTAGATCATACCCTGCTGCTGATGTGGCTGACACCATGCACTTATTTAGCCTGTACGGGATAAGTGACCCAGTTGCTGACGCTCATCTCCACCCACCATCCGCATATCCATTCAAGAAGTCATCCAGTATGAGGTTATCTGAGAAGGCAGAGTTTGAAGGTGAATGCCTGGTTCAACAGCTTGTTGTCGGTTAACAGTTTGCTTTCACCCACTTCTAATATATCTTGTTATTTACATTTTATTAAAATATTAAAAAGAAACGGTCAAAATAAAAAGGAGAAAACAATATACTAAAGCATCTTTTGTGGCTACAAATTAATCCAACAATTCTGTGAGAGCAAATATGAGAACTGTTGGACAAATGGGTCCCATCTTGAACCTTCTTGTTGTGTTCTTCTCTCTATATATTCCCCATTCCAACCCCAATTTGTGCCCCCCTAAATAGATATGTAGTTTACACTGTAAACTCTGGTCAGCACAATGTCTTTTGTTTATTTTTTTTTTAATCCTGCTGCCCATCACTTCCTCTCATTGTCTTTTAACCATTTCACTCCTGCCAGTTGTCAACTGTCTTTGCTATGCTACTATCATAGTTTTTTTTTAGTTCATTCCCATTGGTTGTATTATTTTGTTCCCCCCTCTTAATGAACACTAACTTTTTAATGATTTGCATGCCTCAAATGTATTCTAAGTGTAAATGTTGAGTTTTGTTTGTTTGTCCATTTGTCTAAGTAAATTTTATTTAGAAAAGTTAGTGATATCATTTGATTCTAAGGCAGTTAAAATTAACTTTAAAAATTGGAGTATTACTGCAATTTGTTTTTGCTAAACACAAAAGTGATTATGTAGCATAATGTGTGTTTGGTCTAGCTCATATTTGATTTTTCTATGGTAGAGATCAGCAACAAGTCATTGGGCTGTTCTCTGTGGAAGTTTGACCTTTTCAAATTAAATGTAACATTATATAGCATACATGTGAGCTACATGCAAAACTGAAAATAATATCAAAATTAGGCAAATAGAAATTAATTCCTCATATATAGAGTTGTGTATGTTCTACATGCATGGAAAATATATACATAGAGTACTGACCACATGACCATGATTTCAAACCTTACTATAGCAATTGTACTGTACTCCTGGGCAAAGTATATAATTCTACTGGTCTCAGTTTAGTGGTCTGTGAGAAGAAAATCAGTTGTTCCAACAGTATGCTTATTAAAATACACACACACACACACACATTTATATACACACTCACATGTATGTATAGTATAATGTACACTTAAAGTCAAATTCAGTAGATATTTTCATGAATAATGCAGTAAATTTCAAATTCATGTCTCGTAGAAGCTATAATTACAGTTTATAACGTCATTTAAATTTTGACCATCTCTTGAAAAGAATTTTTATTTTATTTTATTTTTTTATTTATTTATTTTTAGTTGAAAATTTAGCAAATGAAATGTTTTGACTGATAATCTTAATATGATTACTTGGCCCACAATTATGTATTGATTATTGAGTATCAGTGAATAATGCATTAAGTAAGATCTGAGTCTTGTTAGATCAATCTCAACTGACTTCTCTACAAGAACAAATTCAACACCTTGTTCTTTTGTATCCTATTTTGATATATAACAATAGAAAAGTTTGGTTTTCTACACTTACACACAACATTTTCCTTCTTAGTTCTTGTTCATTACATCAATAATTTTTACAATGAACTTCCTTCAGTTGACTTCATCTTGCTTTCAATTGAAAACTATTAAAAGGATTTTCTTTTTTTTTTTTTTGTTCAGAAGTAAATTTAGAAATTTATATTTTTTATCCAAGTATAATTTCAGTAAGGATACAGAAAGTATTAAATGCCATCTATAATAAATTGATTTTATATGAATTTTAATCCAAATTATTTTTTATATATTCTTTTCAAAATATAAATAAATTAAATTTCAGAATGCTCAACCAAAAATCTTATTAAAATACAAAAGAAATACTGGGTTTATTGTATTCCTAAAATAAAATGCATGGTTTGTGTAATTGATGCCAATTATTATCTGTATAAATATTGAGAGTATTGTCTATGTGTGTGAGAATGTTTAGTAAGGTGATTCAAACAGCTTCTGGTTGTATATAAACAAATTCAATATTACCAACTTCTATTGGATTCAAAATGTTACCTTTAACCGATTGGCCTTGAAATTATATTATTACAGGACATCTCGCAGTATGAATGTCTACATTTGCTTCTTTAGAATATTAAACATTGTTGCTTTGTTTGGAAATTGCATGTACATAGTTGTGTACTGAATTTTCCATTTGTGTTGTATGATTGGCTAAGTCTTTTTAAATTCTCAACCCTTCTGCTAATGTTTGTTAAATGATGTCATTGTCTTCACTATCCTCTCCTTATTGGACATTTTCATATGCAACAAAACTCCAATTTGAAATGAAACTTTCTCTTATTTTAAGGATGCTCTTCCTTTTGAAGAGGATATTTCCTTTATAAATAAATCCTATATTGGTTCAAGTGGATCGAGCAAAAGGTTCTCTAACATTGTGTGTGTGTGTGTATTTTTTTCTCATTTAGTTTCTCTCTTTCAACTTTTTTAATCATCATATATATATATATATATATATATATATATAATATGAATGATGAAATTGGGAAATAATTTGTATTATATATGCATGAATACCAGAATAATGTTTAGTAGTTTCTCTGCATGTTAACACCAGTAGTTTGTAGGTTAGAGCAGTGTTGATTGTAGTAATTGTGGAATGTTGTGTAAAGATCCTTTGTGATTTATATGGAAGAGACAGAACTGTTGGGATTTGATGCTTTTTTTTATAAAATAGCAGTATATTGTGTGTGTTTGGTGTACAAGCTGTGTTGCCATGTTTGAGAGTGATCTGTAGTTTAAACTGAGAAGTCATAAGAATCTGTTATATCATACTCTTTGAGTATTATATGACTGGTCATATGTTGTGGGCTGATTTTCTCTAGATTTCTAATGAAACTCAAGTCATGCTTGGGTAAGAAATACCTACCAGTTGGTGAATGTGGTGAACTTTGGTTTAGCTAGAATTTTGATTTAACTCTTAACATCCTGCAATGATTTAGCAAGAAAATATCTAAAAACTAGTTTTGTTAATTTAAATATTTACTAGTGAACAGATTGTTGTGTAATTTACACTAAACTAAAGACTTTAATTTGCACTATTAAAGTAACAAATTCAATTCTTAATGTGATGCAGTCATAGGGCTGTTTTATAGTTTTTAAGAATGTCTGCTAATGTATTTTCATGCAGTATAGGGCATTAAAATTTAATGGCAAAGCTAACCAAATTGATTAAGGCGTACTCAAGGTGTACTGAAAGGGTTTATCTAAACCACATGCAAAGTAGAACCCTGCACTGCAAAACTATTTACGCACTTTCTCAGCAGCAAGTTTTTTCTCCTCTGTGATTCTTATTTGTGGCTGCCTATGTTGCATTGGCTATTCAAGAGTTAGAATTCTTGCCTTTAAACACAACACAGAACCAATGACAGGGTATAAGGCAATAACCTCATTGCTGGTTGCCTTGTGTACAGTATCAACAACTTTGCCATCCTCATTCTCATACACTAAACTGTAATATTTGTTTTTACTTAATCCTTTTGTTACCAAACCACATGAAGCCACCCAGGATTTATGTTAAACTTCATTTTACAGTGTCTATTCTTACATTAAATCCTTCCATCATAATTTTATTTTTAAATAATGTTCTAAATATCAACTTAATATTGAAAGAATTGGTTATTTAAATTTCTCCAAATATTTGATTATTTTCAAGATTAATTGATACACAAACTCTTTCATTAAAAATACCCTAATAAAAGGATCAATTTATTAGTTATTCAGTATGAATGATTTTCAGGAAAAGAAATGTAGTATAGCAACTACCTTCCATCTTTATTTTCCATTATGATAAACCTTTTACTGGGTTACTTCAATCCTAAAATAAATTGCTGATACAAAGTGAAGTAAGCCATTAAAGCCTTTGTTTCTATAAGCCAAATTGTGTAGCCTAAGTAAGCACAGACCTTTATTATTTTGTGAGGATAATGGCATTAGTTTGTGATGTGGAAGAGTAAATGGTTTGCTCTTCGACTCTAGAAACAAATAAATACATGTCTTGTATTTTTGTTTGTAAGAATTGAATAGTGTTGCCATAGCTGCAAAGAGCGCGCACACGCACACACAGAGAAAGAGAGAGAAAAGAAATTACTGCCAAACATTTGATGACTAAGGTCGGAACCCTATAAAACATCCATAGATACATTTAATGCTGTTTACCTTTTCAATCAATAATTATTGGGTTAAAGGGTTCTGAAAGGAAAAAAATGCATTAAAACACACTTATCCCCTGTTCAGTGTTTTTATATAGAGAGGAAGATTAATAATCATAATAAGATAGTTGATTTTTACAAAGTTAAAAGTTGCTAATATAAGCAGTTTTCTATGAGAATCTATGGATTTGCTTTTTCTGTGGTGTTCTTTCCATTTTTATTCACAAGCTTTTGTAAGAACATTCCATCCCATGGAGTTCCATTTAGAAAAATCTGCTGAATATAAAATTAAGATGACATATTTTAGATATATAGCTTAGCAAAATTGATTATCACCATTATGCTATTTCTGTGTTTGTGCATGCTCAAACATATTTATAGGCTTGTTCCTATATATATATATCCCTATTTATAGTTTAATATTATCGGAGTTTCTTTTAGACTGCTGACTTCCCAGAGTCAAACAACTTTTCTTGTTGATAATAGTCTTTGTAAATATCATGCTATTAACATTTCATCTCAATAAATTGTGCTTATTTTAAATAGGAAAGATGAAAGGTTAATCTTGCGGGATGTTAAGCATACATTTTTATTTTCTAGTTAGCATTGTGTGAGTCATTGTTATTGATTAATCAGAAATGGTTGAATTAAATGAAGGATGTAGCTGTGTGTTCCAGTTCATTTCAGTGCTGTTATTTATATTGAAAATAATGGCTACTAAATACCAAAGTGTTAGCACAGGACACCCTGTCTCTGCTTCTGTCCCCACACTCTCAGCCCCTTTGATGGCTGCTGCAGCTGCTGAATTACATTGTTTGCTCTATGTCAATATGTTCCACAGCAATAACTTGATTCCTACTATACATTGATTATATGTATTCATAAGTTATGTATCTTCTCATTCAGTCTTATCATTGATATTTGTGTGTCTGTAGTATGGGTGATGTATATAATGATGTATGTGGAATGTTAGCATTATTTTGTCTTATTACCTAGAGCCTAATCAGAAAATTCATTGAGGAAATTCATATCCATCTATCCATGAATATAATATTTAAACTAAACATTTGTTATTTCTTGTTTTTCTCTGTTATTGCATTTCAAATAATCTGATTTATTCTACAAACATTTTAAAGTAATCAATTTAAAATTAATACCCCCCTCCCCCCCAAAAAAACTTTGATATAATAAAAAAAATATCTTTTAAAAATGTTTTGCAAACAGGGATTTCTTCAAGCTAATCTAATGGTTATGCCATAGATTGGTACCATTTCATAAGAAAATAATGAACATTATATAGTATTTTTGACATTGTTTTAATATCACATGAATTTGTACACTTATAGGTTTATCCTGTAACCTATTTTTATTTATGATAAAAAATATATGAAATATCACATTTCTAAGGAAAAGAAGTCTTGATATTTTATGTATTTTTCATTTAGTCTCTTAATCCATCTGGGTTGTATTAAAATTAAATAGATGAAACAATAAATAATTGTCTCTACTTTTGGCACAAGGCCAGCAATTATCCAGTGCATTACTGGTACTTTATTTTATCGACCCCCGTAAGGATGAAAGGCAAAGTTAACCTCGGCGGGATTTGAACTCAGAATGGCAAGGGCCGTGACTCTATGCGTCAAAGCATGGCGTCCGACCCTCTACCGATACTGCCAATCCACCTACATTGAACAGCATCTGATATGTTTTTATTTGGTTTCTCTTTACAACTTATTTCACTGACATTTGTTGGCACTAGAACTGGTTTCTCTGTTGGAATATTCCTTTAAATTAACCATTTTTCAACTGGATGCTGGAACAACTATTTATTTATTCATCTATTTATTTTTGATAAATTTAAATCATCTGCTTTTTTTAAATTCTAATCTAAATTAATTGTTTAATTGTTTATCTTTCATAAATTCTATAATATCTACATTTCCTCAAATTACTAAAAGAATCCAATTAGCTTTTCTGTTGTTGTTTTTTTAATTCCCTATAATACAGTTGTTATTGATTATATGTTGTAGAATAAAAGCCAAGAAATTAATATGTCAAGTGCTGTGAAAATATGCGTCCATGATTAGACTTGCTGATTAGCCAGTTTTTGAATCATGTTAGCTCTCTGCTCATTAATAGTATATGTTGTTTCCATTATTAGAATTACTGGATACATCCCTATGTGATAATCCAAGCTGCCAGCAGGATGATACTGTATGGACTAATAACCAATTTAAACCAGTAAGGGATAAGGCGTACAGAACCCGGTTGGAACCAGGGGTAAGACTGATATCTCACTAACTCTTTATTATAGACTATTTTTCTTTCAATTCCTTTTCTACGTCTAAATTTCTACATTGATGAGCATGAAAACTATATATCTATATATATACATACACAGACATACTTGTATACACATATTTTCTCTCTCACACACAATGTATCTGCCCAGATATACACCATGTATTTTCTATTGCTATGCCACCCTGTCATACACCAAGCTTGCTGTCTAGATATATTTTTTGCATCATCCTTTTAACATTTAGAATAGTTTGTTTTTTAATAGTTCCTTACTGTAGACTAGTTGTATGTATATGTGCCTATATATATATATATTTATATTTAAAGTTTTTGTTTTGTAAATGGTTTTTTAGTGTCTAACCCCTTTTCTTTATTCTGGATAATGATTTCTATATTTAACTGTCTAGTATGCTATGACCATTGCATGTGTTTGATGCACAAACACCAATAGATATCAGCTTCTTATTTGACATTCCTTCTCTTTGCTGCTTTTGACTGCAGATAAAAATCACTTTATTTTCCCATAACTTTAAAAGCCATTGCAATGAAAACTTCACTTGAAATGTAAGAAAAAAAAACTTCTTTACCACACGTAGTTACAGCTTCCTTTAGATATATGTTCTTGTAACCAGAAATTTCCACTATAAAAACACTATTTACCTTCTGTTTCTTTACCTCCTCCTCCCCTTCTATCTTTGCTGCATTATTTGCCACTTTACTATTACTGTAACATTTTCACTTTTACTTGAAAGACTTTCAGGTTTTAACTGCTGTACATATAAATATATATGTGTGTATATATATGTGTATATATGTATGTATATATATATATATATAGAGATAGATAGATATAACCATACTCTACTACCCCAAGTATCCAGTACTCTGTTGAATAATGGTCTAACCTGTTTCAAACTGGTTCTGTCCTGATATACACACATATACATGCGTATGTGTATATGCCCAACACTTACTAACAAGGAATGCGGACGTTAAGACGACGATGATGATATATATTGGTGTGTGTGTGTGTGTATATTTGTATGTATATGTATATATATAGATGTCTGTGTGTGAGTATGTGTATGTATATAATGAAGATGTCAGTGTATAAAAAATATGTATTAACTTGCTGACCAATAAGCCCTCAACATAAAGGTGCTAACATTTTTGAAACGGGGGGAAATTACATGTTATTATTATTGGTGGATTGGCAGTATCGGTAGAGGGTCGGACGCCATGCTAGGGTGGTGGATTGGCAGTATTGGTAGAGGGTCGGACACCATGCTAGGGCAGTGGATTGGCAGTATCGGTAGAGGGTCGGACATGCTTTGCAGCATAGTTACGTCCCTTTACGATCTGAGTCCCGCCGAGGTTGACTTTGCCTTTCATCCTTACGAGGTCGATAAAATAAAGTACTAGTAATGTACTGGGGTAATTGCTGGCCTTGTGCCTAAAGTAGAAACAATTATTATTATTGGTACAACAATTTAGATATCTTGTACAGAAAACATATATAACATATATTCAGTTGGAGCAGTGAAATATTACTTTATATTAGCATTATACAGTTGTAGGATATATCAAGACAGCTGCTATTTCTGGTTCTGAAGAAACATGATAATTACCACGATAATAATGAAAATTATTGTTTACAGTGCTCAGGTGCACTACAACTCATTGAAGGTGCTTATATATTACATAGAATCATGTCTAAATGGATAATTGGCATGCAAAGATAATAACTTGTCAGTGGACCAATCTTAATAAATCAATGGAATGGTCAATTTATCAATTAATTAATTAATTATATATATATTAACTTGTCTAAGACTAAAGTTATAGTATGTAGGGAGGAAAATAGGGCACTGGTCCCCTCTGGGAAATGGCCATGCTCAGTGTGTAGGAAAGGCGTACGCAGAAACTCCATTTTATGTCCCAAATGCAAAGTATGGGTGCATAAAAGATGTAGTGGGATCACAGGTAAGCTAACTAAGAATATAGATTTTATATGTGGCCGGTGCTCAGGTGCAATAAGTAGCAGCAAGTGCCCACAGAATACTAGCCCATTCCATTGCACAGATGGTTCTATAGAAATAGTGGACACCTTCTGTTACCTGGGTGACAAAATCAGCAGTAGTGGCGGGTGCTCTGAAAGTACAGTAGCTAGAGTCAGAACGGGATGGAAAAAGTTCCGAGAGCTTATACCACTATTAGCCGCTAAAGGTTTCTCTCTAAAAATGAAAGGCAGGCTGTATGATGCCTGCATACGAACAGCAATGTTACATGGCAGTGAGACATGGGCATTGTGTGCAGAGGATATACGCAGACTGGAGAGGAACGAAGCTCGCATGCTCCGTTGGATATGTAATAGTAATATACGTGAACGGCAAAGCATAAATTAACTAAGTGAGAAATTAGGAATAAGAGGGATCAGATGCTATTTACTCGAGAGAAGACTACGTTGGTATGGTCACGTGATGTGCATGAAAGACGACAGCTGTATAAAAAAGTGCAGGGCGATCACAATAGACAGTAGCTACGGAGTAGGCAGACCCAGAAAAACCTGGGACGACTTGATAAATTCCGGCCTCACACACTTACACCTCTCCAAGACAATGTCACTGGACCGAGATATTTGGCGCTACACAGTAATACAGAAGACCCGTGGCGCCTACACGTCCACTTTGCAGTGGAATGATAGGGACCGTAGTCCCTATCATCTCATTTCTACAGCTGAGTAAACTGGAGCAATGTGAAATAAAGTGTCTTGCTCAAGGAAACAACACATCACCCGGTCTGAGAATTGAACTCACACCCTTTCGATTGCAAGGCCAATGCTCTAACCACTAAGCCATGTGCCTCCATATATGTATATATTTATGTGTGTATTTATATGTATTTACATATACATGTAAAGTTATGTTGGTGCTGCGCCATCGAGGCCGAAACAAATGAGATCGTGTAGGTGTCACGACAAAAAAACACACAGTCCACGCTGTAATGTGGCCGTGTAGGCAACACGGTAAAAACCTCCCAGACCCACACTGTAAATGTGGTTGGTGTTAGGAAGGGCATCCAACTGTAGAAAACCTGCCAGACAGTCCTATGCGAGCAAGACAATCACTCTTGCCTCAAGTGGGACTACCCCCGTCCAAACCCATGCAAGCGTGGAACACGGACGTTAAACGTTGATGATGATGATGATGATGACATGTACACATCATCTGTACCAATCCATCAATGTTTTTCTATGTAAACTGAAGAGAACGATGAGATTTATAAATGCTTCCTATTTTCTGGTGTGTGTGTGTGTGGGGGGGGGGGGGGGGGTCGTGTATTTAATCTAATAAACTATGTAGTTATTTCAATTGAAATTGTGCCAGTAATATAATGTGTGTGTGTGTGTGTGTGTGGCAAGGTGATGAGGGGGGGGGGGGGGCTACTATGAATGAAATGGGCATATGATATGTCAGGCAGCAGTCCTGGGAAAATGATACATACCACCCATGATGGTTGTCACAATTAATAAATTTCTTGTGAAGACTTGACATCATTTAGGAATATAACACCACTGAGATTCTCCCTAAATATTTCCACTCTGGAAAGTTGTGATAATAATACAGTCATCATGATCATCATCGTTTAACATCCATTTTCCACGCTAGCATGGGTTAGACGGGAGTTGTCCCACTTGAGGCAAGGCTGATTGGGTGACCATGTCTTGCTCGTATAGGACTATCTGGCAGGTTTTCTATGGATGGATGCCCTTCCTAACACCAACCACATTTACAGTATGGAACTGGGAACTTTTTACCGTGTTACCTACACGGCCACATTATAGCGTGGACTGTGTGTCCTTTGTCGTGACACCTACACAATCTCGAACTCATTATCTCATTTATTTGGACTGGATGTTGTGGTACCAACTTTACAGAGAGAGGGTGGTGTTGGTGGGAGTGTGAGGATAGGGTAGGGGTAGTGGATTGGGGTGTATATTTGGTTAAGAGGTGCCTATATATATATATATATATATATGCAGAGGTTATATTTAATTTGTTGGGATTCAACAAGCTTAAAAAGTTTTATAACTGATATATAAATAAATCAGTATTTTATCTGATGAAAGCACACCATAATTTGCCTTGGTTGCCCTTGAAATATGTATAATAAAATAAATATGGTTTTATGAATATAGTTTCCATTTATCAATATATTGTATATATATATCATCATCATCATCATCGTTTAACGGCCATCTTCCACGCTTGCATGGGTTTGGACGGGAATTTTCCCACTTGAGGCAAGATTGGTTGTCTTGCTCGTATAGGACTGTCTGGCAGGTCTTCTACGGCTGGATGCCCTTCCTAACACCAACCACATTTACAGTGTGGACTGGGAGGTTTTTACCGTGTTACCTACACGGCCACATTACAGAGTGGATACAGTACTACATAACACAGTACAGTACTAAACAACACAATGCATAACAGTTCAATACTAAACAATACAATACTGTACTACATAACACAGTACAGTACTAAACAACACAACACAATACAGTACTACATAACACAATACAATACTAAACAACACAGCACAGTACTACATAACACAATACAATACTAAACAACACAGCACAGTACTATGCAATACTGGGGAAGCCCTGTACTCTCAGTTGCTTCATGCCACAGAAACCAGCATAAGCACTGGCTTGATTAGTCTCCAGGCTCGAGACAGACTTTCGACATTTTAACATCATCTAGTCATTTATCAGGTTTGTAAATGATATATATATATATATGGGGCCGTGCCCCAGCATGGCCTCAGCCGGATGGCTGGAACAGGTAAAAGAGTATATATATATATCGTAGGATCTATAGAAGTGGTTGATAGCCTCCGGTACCTAGGTGATCAGATTAGTAAGGGGGGGGGGGGGTTCTAAGGCCATAGTATCTAGAATAAGGACGGGATGGAAGAAGTTTAGGGAGCTGATTCCCCTGTTGACAACGAAGGGTTTCTTCCTCCGAACAAAAGGCCGGTTATATGATGAAGGTCTGGTGAGATGCACGATGCTGCATGGTAGTGAGACATGGGCAGCAACTGCAGAGGACATGCGACGGCTGGAGAGAAATGAAGCAAGCACGCTCCGTTGGATGTGTAATGTGAAGAGGGATAAGTTGTGGTGTGCAGGAGAGAAGACTGAGATGGTATGGACATGTGATGCACATGGACTGAAAAGGATGAAAGGCATAGTTGACCAAGGCGGAATTTGAACTTAGAGCAATGGGACGAATACCATAAAGCATTCTATCTGACTTCTTCTAATTAATACAATTATACACACACCACTCCTCTTTTCTGTAGACAATCATCTACTTTAAATACACTCACATATCAAATCTTCTGATTTGACACACACACACCATGCAACAGTCTTTAATTGTGAGTGCCAATCTATTCTACTTGGTATGTGTTTAATAATATATTGAAGCTCTGAATGTCAGTACCCCCCCCCCCCTCTCTAAAAAAAATATATATATATATATATATGAGTATTAATAAAATAGATGTTCTTTTGATCAATTACATTTTATTATACATATTTTGGATATACAACAGTACGTCCTCATCAGACAAAATATAATGATACATGACATACCCTGAGATGTTAAATGGTTAAGATTTAATCAGGGTAGTGATTAACCGATAGAAAATTTTACTTTTATAATATCTATGTGAAAGTGCGAAAATGTAATAAATTCATTAGAGAATGTGTGAGTAAGAAAAAACGTTGCATACTGTAATTGTTCTAAAATGTTAAAGTGTATGATACTACAATATATCTAGGAAAATGTCTCATGAATCATAACAGCCAGTGATAGCCACTGGAAAAAGATTTATAAGGAGGGAAAAAATAAAGTGTGGGTTTTTTTTTTCGAAAGTTAAACGGTTAGATTTGAAAATATTTAATTTATAATATTAAGGTGAAGACTCCAGATTTCAAGATTATTTGCTAGTTATTTATATAAATTCCATAAGTGTGTTATCATTTCTAAACTTCTGAATTGTGAGAATAACATTTAAAGGATTTAGCTGGCACATAAAGAATGAAATATTATACTGTTGATTAATTACCTAAATCTAAACTTTTACAAATATACCAACATATTAGGTATGTAAAGCTTTTGAAGTACTTATTGTTATAAATATTTAAATAACTATTATGTATATAGGTATATATTAATGAGCCAGTATGTTTAAAGTAAATAATACTGATGAAGATAAAAATAAAATATGTTAAGGATATATATATATACACCTATGTATAACTGGGTGTAAATGTACTAATTATTCTTCAACCAAGATATAGGGATGTATATATATATAGATATATATTAGTGTAGTATACTTTAGGTAAATGATAACGGTTATACTCTTATCAACGTGTTACATTTAAATATATATATACATATAAGAAAACAAACAATGAGTGCATGTATAATATAGAGTTCAAAATAATGTATATAATAATTTTTAGTTTGGATATTTTCTCTATATCTGAATCATATATATAGAAGTATGGTAGGTGTATTTTAAAATATTTAAAAATATATAAAATACAATATTTAACTACATATATTATAATACATTATATTATAAATAAATAAGAGATCGAAAGTACAGCGAAAAATTCACATTTATATATAAGTTTGAATCCGTCTCAAAATTTAGATTTTATAGTGCAGTAAGTATATTTAAAAGAAATATATAATACTATAAATAATAGATCAAAAAGTCATTAAAAATTTGGAGTTATAGGTAAGTTTCATAAAAAAATTTGGATTGGGTATTAAACTAAAATTTACAGGAGATCACAAATGTATTAAAAATTCAGTTAAATGAATAAATTCAATAAATATGTAAGGGTTAGGTATTTTACTAAATTATGGATAAATGATGGTGTTGATCAAAGTTAACAAATAATGTGTGTATCAATATTTAGGCATGCTAATTGAAATATTGTCATTCATTCTAACGTTGTTTTTTTCTATAGATAGTTATAAGATAAGGCAATATTAAAGGCCATTGATGTTTTTTACTGTTGATTATATATTCCTGGTCACCGAGTTGTTATTGGTTCTTTCTTTCTCGTTTTATGTGAGGCTAAAAAAGTGGACGTAGCTTTATGGAGGCAATTAGAGAATAATTCACTTTTTTTGTTAATTATGGTCTCATAATTATTAATAATCAACAGGGTCTCCATTGTACAGAGCGGGCAGTTATTTGATATACTAGAGTTGCGGTAAATTCCACAGTTCCGAAGTTTTGTCCAAAGAATGGAGTATTCTAGATTCTTCTCTTTTAAAGACCATATGATCTGTGATAAAGACGTGGATGATTTCTTCTTAGAGTTCGAGAAATGAGGTTGATCCAATGTAATTTATGTTTTATGGTCAGTTTTTACGGTGCATTTATAAACCAAATTACTATCTAAATAATTATTTTGCAAAGGGCAATTATTTTTATTTCTACAATTACATTTTGGTTTAGTATCATTAATGTTAACTCTATTATTATGATCATTATGTTGGTTTTAGGATTTTGGCGTTTAATTTGGCGATGTTTTGGGCCATGCTACTGGTTGTAGAATTTGCGAATTTAATGGTATGTCTATTAAAAATGGAATGGTATTTATGTTGAGTAGGGAAAGAGGTGTCAAGAGCTTTAAAGAATAGTTTTGCAATTGGTGTTTTAACTACGACCGAAGCTGGGGGTGCAAACCATATGACTGGTTTAGATCTAGTTCGTATTCTCGATTTATTTAGCGTATGTGTGTTTGAGTTATAGTTATTAGTGTTACTCTTATATGTGTTATTATTTTTATTATTATTGGGAATAATATTTTATTTTTATCTTCGTCGGTATTATTTACTTTAAATATTTATAACAATAAATACTTCAAAAGCTTTACATACCTAATATGTTGGTATATTTGTAAAAGTTTAGATTTAGGTAATTAATCAACAGTATAAAATTTCATTCTTTATGTGCCAGCTAAATCCTTTAAATGTTATTCTCACAATTCAGAAGTTTAGAAATGATAACACACTTATGGAATTTATATAAATAATCCTGAAATCTGGAGTCTTCACCTTAATATTATAAATATTTTCAAATCTAACCGTTTAACTTTCGAAAAAAAAAACCCACACTTTATTTTTTCCCTCCTTATAAATCTTTTTCCAGTGGCTATCACTGGCTGTTATGATTCATGAGACATTTTCCTAGATATATTGTAGTATCATACACTTTAACATTTTAGAACACTTACAGTATGCAACGTTTTTTCTTACTCACACATTCTCTAATGAATTTATTACGTTTTCGCACTTTCACATAGATATTATAAAAGTAAAATTTTCTATCGGGTAATCACTACCTTGATTAAATCTTAACCATTTAACATCTCAGGGTATGTCATGTATCATTATATTTTGTCTGATGAGGACGTACTGTTGTATATCCGAAATATGTATAATAAAATGTAATTGATCAAAAGAACATCTATTTTATTAATACTTATATTAATAACTCCTGAAAATTATTTTTACAGTTGAGTGCTTCCAATCTACTGTAAAACTCATTCTTTGACATAAACATCGAATATTGTTTAACAACTTAATATATATATCTAATATATATATATTTAATATATATATATTTAATATATATATATTTAATTAGAAAGTGAACAATACAAAATATAACTATATTTTGTATTGTTCACTTTCTAATTAAATATCTCTGTTCTATACATAGAGCACTTGGAATTACCTAACACATATATATATATAGATGATTATGATGATATATATACATAACCTTATCCCATTCAAATAATCTTTTTGTTGTAGGGTCCAATTTGTACAAAACATATGGTTATATTTTGGGTCAGTTATTCCTTCAGCAGCCTCATTTTGTAACCAACTATTTTATTGTCTAGGCATTACACACACACACACACACACACACATAGTATGTGTGTGTGTGTGTGTGTGTATATATATATATATATATATATATATATATATATATATATATATTGAAAAATGAGTATGTGTTTAGAAAGCCGTACAATGCAAGTGGTTTAGATTGCCAAGTTTTCAACCAATATTAAAAGTAACAGACACCATGAAGGAAATCTCATTTTTCTCCGAAGTCTCTCCCCCACTACAGACAGCGTTTGATAATGATTGGTTAATTTGAAAAATGTTGGGAATATTAAATTCCTTAGGTAACTTTCAGTCATACTTCCACTTTTTATTTTCCTTCTTCCACTTTTGCTTTCTCTGTCAATTCCCTTCAAACTTGTTACCTTAGCAATGTAAACCCACTTGCGTTGTACAGCCTTCTAAACACACATAACCACTTTTCAAGTGTCATATTCTACAATGCTCCTAGCAAACTATCACACCATATATGCGTATATATATATACTTAGTGCACCACAACATAGACACAATGATTGTGTCATGGATGTCATTCTGAATTCCTGTAAAGGTTCCTTGATATAGAAGAATCTAATTAAATTTTATTCTATTATTTAGCATGTTTTGGGAAGGATTTGAATCATATATTTAAATTAATCCCAGACTGCAAAAGACCTGTAGTACATGTATGTAGTGTTAGCCATGTTAAGGGTTTTTCAGTAGATCCTGTTGACATCAAAGAAATGTGATGGGGTGGGAAATGAGTCAGTAATCTGTTTGTCTTGCTATTTCTCAGCCGTAAACACAAGTTCCTTAATGAACAACTTTAATATATCTTGATAGGACATTGCTTTATGAAATATTATTGCAGTGACTTGCAAGCAGGGAAAAGCGGACGTAAAATGAAATGATGATGATGATGACTTATTATTTCAGTTTAAATGATGATAATAATTATTTCTAGCATTGGCACAAGGCCAGCAATTTTGGGAAATGAGAAAGTCAATTATATAGAACCCAGTACTTAACTCCCTAAAGTCTCTCAAGCCAGGAGGCTCATCAGGCCAGTGCTTATCCCGGTTTTGTGGCGTGAAGCGACTGAGAGTACCCCTGGACAAGACGCTAATCCATTGCAGGGTTAAACCCCCAGTAATTACTGGTATTTATTTTCAACTGTATACTGGAGCAACGTGAAATGAAGTGTATTGCTCAAGAACACAGCACACAACCCAGCTCAGGAATCAAACCCACAACATTATGATCGTAAGTCCAACACCCTTACCACTAGGCCACATGCTTAGCTGCACAGTACTTAACTGGTACTTTGTTTTATCGACCATCGAATTATGAAAGGCAAAGTTAACCTCTGCAGGATTTGAACTCAGAACGACATAACAAAATGCTACAAAGTATATTGTTTTAACAATTCTGTCTATCCACTGCCCTCAATAATAATAATTGTTTCTACATTTGGCACAAGGCCAGCAATTTGAAGCGAAGTAGTAGCGCTGGTACCATCATAAAATGCACTCAGTCCACCCTGTCAGCTAATAGTGCTGGTGACACAATAAAATACCTGTGGCCCACACTGTAAAATGGTAGTGATGGTACCACAACAAAAGATACCCAGTCCTCCTCTGTAAAGTGGGAGTGCTGCTGTTGTGAAAAATGCTCCCAGTCTGTAAAGTGGTTGGCATTAGGAAGGGCATTAAGCCATAGAAACCAAGTGAAAAACAGAACATATCAGCAGGACGTGGTCACCTGACTTCAAAATATGGCAACCTACCTCTGCAAACATGGAAAATAGATGTTAAACAGCGATGATGATGATTAGTTGAAAAATAATGTTTTATTTTCATACTTTCTTAGCACTGTTATTTGATCTATTTACATTTAAACCGGCCATATCTAGCTAGAATTCTCTCACCTCTTTCTGTTCAAACCAGCTGCAACTGGCCACTCATACTGATATTAAGGTATTGTTCTCAAGATAAATAACATTGAAATCTCATAGATTCGATATTATGTAAGATAATTATGTGAGATAAAGCCTTTACTGCGAAAATACAATAGTATATATAGAGTAATGTAATTGCTAAATGGTTAAGGTAACATATTTTCTTTTTATTTAGTTTGGGCGGGGGACTTGTCTACTTTTCAGCATTCTGTATACATTGTAACTATTTTTATTTAGCAAACCAATGATGATGATGATAATGTCTTTATCATTTTGTAATGTTTCAACCATTTAGTGATGGAACCTTCTGATGCTTCTTCATTGAAGATGACTGAAACATTTATTACAAGATAGAAAAAGAATAGGTGTTGTTATTTGAAAGGATTGTATCTTTCTCTCTTAATCACAAAAATTACAGGGCAATAGATCAGCCCAGTTGTCTTTTAAGGAGTCATCTTGAATCAAGCATAATAATGACATGTGAGTATACAACTATGTATACACACATACACACACACATATGAAGCTCATTGGAGGAGATGACGAAGGATCATGACAAGTGGAGAGATGCTGTGCTGAATAGGACCCGTCCCACCCTTGCAAGCAGGGAAAAGCAGATGTAAAATGATGATGATGATGATGAAGATATTTGGTCCCGTAACTCTTGTTGGAGTCGTAGTGGCATATGGCATTTCTTGGTCATTTTAAGCCTGGAGGAGCCCTCCCCTCCCCTCCCCAAGTTGGAACACACCAGATTTCTTCCAGAGAAGGAGTGAGAAAGAGATAGAGAGGAAAAATCGTCCTCAGTACTGGACTTGTATGCTGCTTTGTTTTTTATTGACCTCGAAAGGAGGAAAAGTAAGGTTGACCTCGGCGGGATTTGAAGTTGATGTTAGTGGGAAAGAGAGACAAATACTGCAAAGCATTCTATCAGACATTGTAACCTCTCTACCATTTCACATCCACCCCCTCTCTCTCTCTCTCTCTCTCTCTCTCTCTCTCTCTCTCTCTCTCTCTCTCTCTCTCTCTCTCTTTCTCTCTCTCTCTCTCTCTCTCTATATATATATATAGACACACGTACACACATTGTGTAATTCACCTAAATACATAACTTGTTCTGTCTTTGTCTCTACCTGTTTTGTTATGTCCCAATGAACAGTATCAATCTTAATGCATTGAAAACATAGTGCTTTCCCGGCGTTGACTGACAGGATGGGACTCTCCACCTTTCCATTGTTTTTGTCCTGTGTGCCCCCTATTTTGAATATACATATACGAAAAAAAAAAAAAAAAAAAACCACACAGTTATACAGTCAGCCAAAATGGCTGACTGTATACACAAATGGCTTTTATTTCTCAATTTTCTTTTTCCGTTCCTTCCTTTTCTCATTCTCTATCTTTCTATTTTATCTTTTATTTCTAATTCTATTTTCTGATGGACTAATGTTGACAGCTGAACTTGCCTCCATATAATTTAGAGAATGATTCTATTTATAAGATATATCAGCTAAGGGGATAACTGGATTGCATGAAGGGAGCAGGGAATACTTCCTTGTTAATGTTTAGGTAGAAAGAGGGTCATAGATTGGCAGACTTGGGAGAAGACTGGACAGAATGTTATTTCAACTTTAACTTTGGCTTTCATCCTTCCAGTGTCGATGAAATAAAATACAATACCAGCCATATACTGAGGTTGATTTAATCAACTTCTCCCTCCCCACAAGTTTTGCTGACCTGGTGTCTAAATTAGATTATAATATTAATATATTTCTGTAATTGACAGTTCAACAATTATTTATTGTTTGTGTTTCATATTTTTAAAATACATTATTACCTTCATTATTTCTGTCTTAAAGTTCTGTGTTGTCTCACTATTTTCTTCAGCCCCAATTTCACCGCGGCATCCATTGTTTTGCCCACTGTTTTGCCTGGGTAAGGGGACATCCATCTTTTCTACATAGACCATGGATACTGACTGAAGCCTTATCTGTATCAATTCCTATCAACTGTGCCTGCTGGTCCATGCAGGTATTGTCTATCAATGTAGAATATATATCTATAGTGCAGTGCATATTATCTGCACCATATTTTCACCAATCTCTCCAGCTTTTTAGACTTTGGAGATTGCACTTTGCTTTTGCAATCTGTGGATTAATATTTTATATCCCTTTCTCTATCTCTCTTTATATATATATATATATATATATATATATATATATATATATATATATATATATATATATGCACCATTATATGCACTCAGTACTAAGCACATCTATTCCCAGTACAATCTCAATTTGTTGCCATAGTAACAATTTTGCTATAATTATTTATGCAGGTTCGGTTTCTTTAATAACAGAATGAATTAGACCTTATTATTTCTTTATCTATTTATTAATATTTATTTTATTTTTTAATCTGCCATTTAGCAGATGAGTGTTTTGTTTCTTTTGTCCTCAGCTGATGAAATGTCAGGATATTGTTAGTGAAATTCCTTATAGAGATCATAATTCTTTTCAACCATTCTATTATTTACCACCTCCACCCCATCCTTCCACTTTAATCTTACTAGATAAAGTATTAAAAAATGTAATATCCTTTCATTTAGCCCTTTATTTACCAACCTGGTCAAAACCAGCTCTGGTCCTATGAAATAAAACCACCCATTTTAAAGGTTTCCAGTTTAATTATATTTCCAACATAATTTTATAAAGGAACCTTATATTAAGTTACTATCTTAGTAAAGAAATAATGAATAATTTTAGTAAATCCCTCGAAATTGTTCATTTATTTATTAGAATAGAGTGTATTTCATTAGAAATGCAGTCAGGAAAGGGCTAAACCTTTTGATTTTTATAAAAATCTTATATTAAAAATAAAAGGGGGGAGCATGGGAGAATACCCCTTACACTCAATCATACACCACAACAAGGGGTGCTGGAGTTTCCCTGTAATATTTTTTTAGGCAAGCCAACACACATCATTGTCTTTGGGGATAGCAAGGGTTAGGCACTGGAATAATGAAGCTCCCTCATGAATATCACCTATGTTGGTGAGCTGCCAACAAAGATAAGAATCTCATTGTCGGGGAAATAGCTCCCCCAAATATCTCAAACACCTGTTATCTCTGAAATAGAAGCCATAGAGATTATAAAAGAAAATTAAAGAGTAGAGCACTACACTGGTTCCACTCAATAGTGTTTAGATTAAATCCTCTCAGATAGGAAACAAAAGTTCTAACTAAAGTGAAGGGCATATGGCACCCATTTTTTTTTCAGTTTTGTCAACTGGGGGAAAGACCTGTGCTTTAATTTTACTATCAACTCCCATTTTTGGTACATCTGAACCTTATAAAGTCATCTTTCTTCTTTAGTTGCTGAATAACTGAACAATAAAATATTAATTATAATGATGACTGTAGTAATAATGGCTATATTTCTGATATTTTATCAATAGGTTTCATTTAAAAACAAAACTTTTAATTCTTCTTTAATCGGATATATTTCATTAATAGCTGTATTTTAGTAAAAAAAATTCCCGAAGAACTTGTGTGTACAATGAGTATTATTTCCATTACCAAAATAACCAATATATTTGCCTGATCTTTTATCAAGCTGATCTTTTATCAAAATTTCAGATTTCTCTCAAAATGATAAATGCCTTGATTGTTTTTCTAAACAATTAAAGATTTATTTTTCCTTCACCAATTTCACATTAATATGAAATCTCATTTAGAATTGTTGTTTCTTTGGATATGTTTGATATAGTATGCAGAATATAAAAATTAATAATCAAATGTTTTCTGCTTAAATTGTCTCCAATTTATCTCAGTAAATTGCTTTCAATTTATCTCAGTTGTTCAAATGGAAAATGAGGTTTATTGAAATGGTTTGTAAAGAATTCTTTTATACCATGTTTTTCATTGTTTATTTATTTTTATCTATTATTATTATTATTATTATTATTTTTATTATTATTGTTCTATTGTGGAATATTTTACTTGGTGCCATTTTCATCTGTAATAATTTCTATTGGCCAAATAAGAAACAAAAAACAAAACAATGTTATCTGCAGGTGACTTTTGATATTTGTTGATTCAGCTGAGCTGAGCTTAGCATGATTTCATTTGATGGAAATGGCAGTTAGCGGATTCTTTTGCAAAAGACCACAAAAGGCATCAAATTTAGAATGGTTCTATCACTTTATTTTTCTCTTTTTAACAGGATTTCCCTCACTTTCTCCATCAATACAGATGTTCTCATTATACATAGCTTTGTCTTCAATCCCTTCATTGCTTATGCACTCTGCTGCAGTTTTACACATTCAGATGCCACAAATGTCTTATGTTGTGTGTTTCTCTCTGTTTTTCTTTTATTAATGTTCTTTTTACAGAAGGTTACACTTGAAACTGTAGCAATGGAAATTAACTAAAATTATTATACTTCAATAATAATATATATATATATATATATGTGTGTGTATATATATATAGCTTAAAATGGAGTGAGAGTAAGAAGAAAGCAAGAAGGGAGAGGGGTTTCTTCATCAGTTGACTACTAGGGGTCTCAGATATTTCAAAAGCGTTGAAATATTTGAGACCCCCAGTAGACAACTGATGAGGAAAACTCCCCTCCCTTCTTGCTTTCTTCTTATTCTCACTCCATTTTAAGCTACCTTAACTAGTACCTACACAGCCAATCCTTCTCTCTCTCTCTTTCTCTCTATATATATATATATCCATGTACATATTGGTTTGTTTTTGCCCACCTCATATTATATTTGGATCCATCTGTGTTGCATCTTGAGATCAGTCCCCATGTTGATTGAAGAAACACCCGTGGACATGCCCACAAAGTCAGAAAACAGCACAGTTCCCATGACTTTCGGAAACATTTTTTCACGCTCAGAGTTGCTGAAGCATGGAACAAACTACCTGCATCGGTTGTTAGCTGTCGAGACACTGCATCCTTTAAAACCTCCATGCTTACAGAAATTCGCCAACACTACACCTAATATTCCCCCTCCATACACATACACACATGTATATCATGACTCATACACTATTCACTTCCCTGACATTTGTGTATTATTCTATGTACTATACATGCACCTTTGACGAGTTGTAGTGCACCTGAGCACTTTACACAATAATTTCATTATATTATATATCATTATATATATTATAATGGCACAATTTATTTCTTCCAATAACAAGCAGTCCAGCATTTGTTTCCTTACCAATTTAGCTTAAGCCAACACCTAATATTTATGTTCCATACAGCAACACATTTTATTATTTTCTTTATTCTTTTACTCCTTCCCTTCATATGTTTCACTAGCACCTCCTTTTGTTACCAAAGTAACAATAAATACATCTTGTAGTACGGGGGGGGGGGGGGGGGTTAAGGGGCTACTTTGTTGTCTGTTATCAAGGAAAAGTATTTCTTTCTTTCAAGATAGATTGAGCAGTATACGTTAATTTGCTTCTCCGTTTAATGACTCATTTATTTTAACTTTTCTATGGCTTATTTCTTTTCTTTATATTAGCTTTTCCAGATACTCTCTCTCTCCCCATCTACAGGCGTACTTTGCCCCATTTTCTCAACTATTATTCATAGCAATCAACTATTATGATAATTTCCATTGGTACACCCACTTTTCAAATTTTCCTAATACTTCATTGCTCAACCACTTTACACGCACACACACATATTTTTATATATATATATATATATATATATATATATATATATATATATATATATATATATATATATAATATAAGATCAAAAGATGGTTAAAGGAGTTCCATGTATTTTATTATGCGCATAATGTTGATTTAAAACTGCACTATCCACAAGTGTTTTTTAGCCTTCATATCATGTTCTCCTGTTTTATCTGATGAAAACACAAATATTATTGCATGATGATGTTTGTTTTTGAAATGCGCATAATAAAATACATGGAACTCCTTTAACCATCTTTTGATCTTATATTATGTATACTCCAGTCCTACAAACTGTAGAGTGCTTCTTATCCGATATCTGCATTGCTTTATTGTACTACAATAAAACTCACCTCCTACATTATATATATATATATATATATATATATATATATATATATATATATATATATATATATATATATGACAAGCAACCCCTGCTGGCAGGGAGAGTGGATGTTAGAGAAGGAGGATATTTATTATGGTTTCTATCTACTGTATTCCCTCACAAGACATTTGTTGGATCGAGGCTAAAGCTGAAGACACCTAAGGTGCTATGCATTGGAAATGAACTTGAAACCATGTGGTTCTGAAGCAAACTTTTTAACCACACAGCCATGCCTGCATCATATGTATTTATTTATGTGTGTGTGTGTGAGTTAATTGATACACGTGTCTTCATATCAATGCTGTTTAAAGCAAGTGATGACATTTGTTTATATCCCACACAAAACAATGCCCTGCTGCATAATAGTTTGATGAAGGTTAGTTGTGTTTACCATACTTAAACCTTTCATTATTATATTTCTTATGAAAGTCACTGCTTAATAATTTTGAAAATAATCAAGAATTTAGAGGGATTTAGTAATATAACTTTATTTTTAAGCTGGTGTTTGGAGCCTAATTTAACAAATTGTTTTCATATAAAATTATGCTGGAAGGTTTTTAGATAAATATAAACATTGTGAAATATACAGTTTGGTATAAGAAGAGTTAAAAATAGGTGACAGGAGGAAAAGCTACTTCAAAATGTTTCATCCAACCCCTGGAAATTGTAAAAACAATGACTATATATATAAGAAAACCGATGAAGTTTCATTTACATATATTTGTTTTTATTGTGTATCGATTTGTTACATGCGTTTAGCAGAAGATTGGCTCAAAGTCACCCTTGGAAGTTACAGACTCGACTCCAGCATTTGTTCATCAGAATGTTGACTTAAAAAATATAAAGTGTTTGTGGTGATTGGTGAAATGTTGGGTATACACAAGTAGGCTTATCTACATAACCAAACACTTACATACACACCTAGCCAAAGAAATAGGGCCATTGTTTATATATACCCAATGTTTCACCGGTTACGTGAAACATTATATTTTTTGTTGAGTCACCAGTCTGACAAGCAGATCAATAATGGGGTTGGATTGATAACTTCCATGGGTGACTTTGAACTGCTCATCTGAAACATACATAACAGGTTGATACACAATAAAAACAAAATGAAACTTTGTTTTTCTTATTATATACACTCTGCCTGTCCATCAAGTGGTCAGACTTGTACCATCACTAGTAATTCACTGAATCACATACACTATATATATGTACAAAATACTATATGTTTCTCTCTCATGTACATATCATTTAATTTGAATTATTGATGCTCTGGGCCAACATCCATTGAAATTTTCTATTGAGAAACATAACCATCATACATATTATATTATATATGGTATGATACCTTAACATAGTATATATATATATATATATATATATATAGTCATTGTTTTACACCCATTTTAAAAGAAAATGAAATATATCTTTTTTTTTATCAACCTTGGGTCATCCCAGTTTGATTTATGGATAATATCCTACTAGAAAAAGAAATCCTTTGCATTTTAATTAAATCTGTCTCATTTTGAGGTACATATAATGTGTGTGTGTGTGTGTGTGTGTGTGTGTGTGAGAGAGAGAGAGGTGGTGGTTAGCTGGTTACTTTCATAGGCATATATATATCTTCAGTAGAATTACATTTATTATACTCTTCCTCCCACCTTCACTCTTTAATCAATGTCTTTGACGCTTTGTACTTTATCAACTTACTTTGAACATATATCCTACTATTTATGTGGTTTGCTTCAAAATAGATATAAGCAACAAGGTCTATTTATTATCAGAAGAAAAATCACACTGAAATGACTAGATTTATCATTGTTAGGTAAAAATAATTGTTTTTTTGTATGAAAAATGTTAATATGGGTTCAAATCTGAAGTATGAGTTACTATCCAACATACCAACTTATATATTTAATTAAATTCTTTGCCATTATACAATTCGGTGCTCAAGTACTTTTATATCTATTTCAAAGTTTATTTCTTTAGCATGAATCTTTCAGAATTATTTCCTTTGATCATTCCTTCTTGTTCCCTTTTAGATTTTGTTCAATGCTTTGCTAAGTCAGCTATATTCTTCCCTTTACGATCTGAGTTCAAATCCCGCCGAGGTTAACTTTGCCTTTCATCCTTACGGGGTCGATAAAATAAAGTACCAGTAATGCACTGGGTAATTGCTGGCCTTGTGCCAAAAGTAGAAACAATTATTATGGTGGATTGGCAGTATTGGTAGAGGGTCGAACGCCATGCTTTGACGTATAGAGTTACGGCCCTTGCCATTCTGAGTTCAAATCCCGCCGAGGTTAACTTTGCCTTTCATCCTTACGGGATCGATAAAATAAAGTACCAGTAATGTACTGGGTAATTGCTGGCCATGTGCCAAAAGTAGAAACAATTATTATTATGGCTATTATTAGTATTGTTGTAGTGTGGTGATGGTAAGTTAGGAACTAAATGCATTTCAGCATTCTGTTCCTAGCTTCTGTGTTCTGATTTAAAATGGGTGACTGTTTTTGTTTCATAGAACCAGAAGCAGTTTTGGACAGGTCGGTATAAAAAAGCTTAAACCAGATGATGGATTAAGCTTACCACATAGAGTGTGATGGACCTGTTTAAGTTATAAACACAGTTCTGTGTTAGGGATGGAGTACAAATTCAATAAGTTGTTATCTTATATATAAAACTGATGTTAAAGAAAAACAACTCCAGTTTTATTTTCAGATAAAAAAATGTAATTTTTGGATAGATTCACTCGTCAAATATCTTTTAATTCTCTTCGGTGGTGGACAATTGTGAGATATCTGTATATGTACAAAATAGAAGTAATTGAGACTGCATAAATATGTATATAAATTTACACACTTTTTAGTATATAGACATGTCAAATATGTATCTCCCTCTAAATTGAAAAAAATTATAAATACCTTTAATCAGTTTTCAAGCCTAACCCTTCAGTTACCAACCCAGCCAAACTTGGCTCTCGTTCTATGAAATAAATCCATCCATTTTAAAGATTTCCAATTTAAATTAAAATCTTCCAACAATTTTATATAAGAACCTTACATTAAGTTACTATCTTAGTAATGAAATAATTAATCATTTTAGTAAATCCCTCAAAATTCTTCATTAATTAATTAAAATAGAGTGTATTTCATTAGAAATATGATTATGTGGACTTTCATCAAAAGGCATGACTGGAAGTATAGACTACAATGTTTCATGTTTTTAAGCTTATTTAAACAACTTAGTTTGAATATTTATCTATCTAAGGCGGGTAAAATTCCCGAGATCCATGGACGAGTTCTCTCCAGCGGTCTCTGTCCCTCATTATCGCTGCCATGTCCTGCATCTCCAACAGACCAGTGTCTGTCCTTAGGGCATCAACATACGTTAACCTTGGTCTTCCTCTTCTAGTGTGTCCATGTAGGGGCTCCCAAAGGAGCACTGAGTGCAATGTCAACTCTGGATGTCGGTGAGCATGTCCAGCCAACCTCAGTCTCCTCTGTGTCACTTTTGAGCTGACTTTTGGGATGCTCCCATACAGCTCTGAGTTTTTCATCCTCAGTGTATACTGATTAATGTTCAGAGCCATCCTCAGCATTCTCGTGTAGCACCCATCCACCATCTGAGTGAGTTTCTTGGTCAGTGTCCAAGTCTCAGACCCATACAGCAGCACAGACTCCACTACAGCAATGAAGAGGCGGATTTTCAGGTCTCTACGAAGGTCCGACTTCCACACCGATCTCAAGCTGTGGCACGCCGCCCAGGCCTTGCTCTTCCTCTCAACCACATCATCTTCCGTATTCCCAATCCTTGCTCCCAAATACAGGAAGTCCTCAACCAATTCCAGCGGCTTCCCGCCTACATTAGTGATCCCCTCTGGCTTCTCAACATTCTCTACCAGATATTTTGTTTTAGTCTCATTCATTCTCAGCCCCACACTCATCGACACAGTCTCAACCTCCCGCATCAAATCCTCTGCCTCCTTCACTGTATTTGTCACCAAAACTATGTCGTCGGCAAATTCAGCATCCGATAACTTCTTCGCCCTAACTCTCCTGCTCTGAGCCGGTGCTACAGTAAAGCCAGAGTCCTGGTGTTTCTCCAGTGCAAGGCGCATACAATAGTCCACTACGATGACAGAAAGATAGGGAGCCAATGTATCTCCCTGGAGCACTCCAGCCAGTATCTCAAAGAACTCTGTCATCCCATCAGGTGTAATGACTTGGGCTTTGGTGTTGGTGTAGAGCAGTGATATCAGGTCCACTATCTTCTTGGGGATTCCATAAGCCTGTAAGATCTTCATCAGGTAGTAACGGTCCACAGAATCAAAGGCCTTCCTAAAGTCAATGAAAACCATGACCGCAGGAAGGCACTTTGCTCTAGCTCCCTCTAATATCCTCCTCAGCATCAGGATGTGACTGGTGGTTGATCTACCCTCTCTGAAGCCGTTCTGGTTGTCCCTCACGTCAGTGAGATCCCCCGGTAGTTGTTGGTGTTAGAGAGATCTACCTTCTTTGGCACTGGGACGATGTTACTGATCCTCCACTGATTCGGGGCAACTCCTTTCTCTAGTGCCCCGTTACAGAACCCCAGGATGATATCATCAAAATCACACCTCTTCATCACCTCTGATGCCACTCCATCTTCTCCATGAGCCTTGCCCTCCTTGATCCTCTTCTTGGCTCTCTGAAGCTCCTCTCTGGTGAAGGGCTCTGTCTCAACATCCAGTTCCTCAAACAGCCGCCTGATCTCCCCAGTGCTCTGGGCTGTGGAGGGTGGCTCTCCTAGTAGGGTCCTAAAATGGTCTAGCCATTTCCTCTTCCTATCCTCGGGCCCCATTCCCTGGATCTGACTCGAACACCTTCTCTTCCTCCCTGTGATCTCGTTGATGATCATCCAGCTCTCCTTACATCCAGATCTGTCAGCCGCTCTCTCCACACTTCTGATCTTCTCTATCAGTGCCTCCTCTCTGACCTCAGTGTAAGCGGTACAGAGCTCTTCCCTCATCACCTCCACAGTCTCCATCCTCTCCTCCGTAGGATCAGCATAGAATTGGTCCCTGGCAGCTTTCAGGTGTTCTCTGGCTGCACACACTTTTGGGTTTGCAGAGCTGACGTGCTTCCCTTTATTCTTTTTCCTCGGCACCAGGGCTTCACTTGCTTCCGCCACTGCATTGGTAAAGTGCCCGTACCTCCTCATCACACTCTCCTCTGACTCTCCACACAGAGCACTAAACCTGTTTCTCACTTCCACTGTGAACCTCTCCTGTAGCTTATCATCTTCCTTGAAAGCATCCCATTCATAGATTGTTCTCCAGGGCTGAGCCTTGCTCTTTCTTAAGTTCACCTGGACCTCACTCATAACAAGCCGGTGGTCACTACCCAGTGTACTGAAATAGCTGTATGGTTCCGTGTTCAGAACACTATTCCGCCACTTTTTCCTCACCAGAATGAAATCAATCTGGGACTTGGACAGGTGCATATCTGAGATGTAGGTCCACATCTTCCCCAGATTCTTCCTAAACCTTAGGTTGGTCGCCATCAAGTTCGCCTCCAGCAGGGTGTCTCTCAGTAGTCTTCCATTTCGGTTGGTGTTGTTATGGAAGTACCAGCAAGGATTTTCACTGCCCTCCTTACTCAGGTGTGCATTGAAGTCCCCCAAAACAAGCAGGATATTGTGTGCCTGAGTGGTGTTGACAGCTCTACACACCTCCTCATGGGACTCTTCTGCATTCACATCTCTGTCCCCCTCGGTTGGACTATAGGCTGAGATGACTGTCAGTCTTGGGTTTCCATTGAAGGTCACCCTCAACACTCGCGGGGAGATAGGCATTATTTCCCTCACCAACAGATTGGTTTTTGCACTGAACACAAAACCCACTCCTCCCACTGCAGCATTTGTTGTGTTCTTCACTGCCGATGTAGTGATGAGCTGGCTCTTCTTCCCAATCATGACACTCCTCACAGGCTCATCGTGTAGAATCCTGTGTTCTTGGATCGCAAGTATCTGTATACCACTCTCCTCGAACAGATGTCCCAACTCCTCTCTCTTCTCCAGCGTCCGAATAGTCCTCACATTCAAAGTGCCCATTTTGATGGCTCTTCTGCAGGACAAAACTGCATTCTTTATATTTGTCTCAGAGACAGCTGATCCATCATCCACTGGCCCTCTCTGTGGCTCTAAGCCAGCAGAGTCATAACGACCAGGCTGCTCCTTGACAGTGTAATTAGGGGCTCTAACCCTAGTGCTGTTAGATCGACTCTCCATATTTCTTTTCAATGGCTGACAATACCTTATTGGCGCCACTCGAATAATGTAGTTATTTAACCCATAAATGGAGCCCTAACAGGTACTACCACCCTGGGCCAGGGTAGACCTGGGAGTCATGACAACTAAGGGGTAACTCCACATTCCCCACATCTCCTGAACTCCCGAACTGGAGCCTTGCCACTGGATGTAGTTTAATGTCATACCCAGGACATAGTTTGAATATGTATTTTCTTTAAACCTAGTTCTCCTCAGTAATTGATGAGATTTATATTCTTTTGATTAAATATACATCTTTAATTATAAGATGTATGGAGTTACTGTGTTTTTGTTGTCACCTTATCTGGTCATTTCTTTGTAGAATGCTTTGGTTGGGGTTTTTCAGAAACATTTATCTTAATTCTGGTTTTATATTAATAAAACATCAGGGTTTTCAGTGCAATTCTTTACTGATATATATATGTGTGTGTGTGTGGTAGATTTATATTTCCAACTGTTCATAATTTAGTTTAGAAATTAAGAAATGATTTCTTGTTTTGAATGATTTATTTGAAACCTTTATTAGAAATAACCTCTTTACTTTGAGGCCTCACTGAGTAATTTGTTGCAGATTTAATAAAACTGTTAGCTTTCTGGTTGCTAATCTGAAGATGTGGGTGTTGGTTGGTGGCATTATACTGTAGTAGTAGCACTGACAGTTGTTGGCTGCTTATAATAGTGGTTGTGGTGGTAATAGTGGTATTGGTTGTAGTGGTGGCAATATTAGTATTAGTAGTAGTAGTGGTGGTATTGTGGTGTGGAGTTTGGAATTACAAAATGTCAGTCTTCTTTTTTATTAATTTTGCTGTGATTTATTGTTATTAGGCTTAGTGTGGTGTCAATGGTGATGGAGGGGTTACTGTAGGGGTGAGGCAAAAGAATGGGGAGGTTACTGTAGAGGTAATGGAATGGTGAAGGATAGGTGTAAAAATTCAATGTCAGCTGAGTTTCATATAATCAGCCTGTCAATCATTTAGTATTTCTTCTGTTTTTTATCTCAGTATGTTTCTGTTTCTTTGAAAACATCTTTGAATAGATAACACTATAAGATATATATATATATATATATATATATATATATATATATATATATATATATATATACAGGGCTCCTAAAATTCCATGTGACTGTTGGTGTATTTCCTTTAACCCTTTCATAACACCATTTCTAATGAAATACACTTTATTTTGAGGGATTTACTAAAATTATTAATTATTTCATTACTAAGATAGTAACTTAATGTAAGGTTTTTATATAAATTTATGTTGGAAGATTTTAATTTAAATTGGAAACCTTTGAAATGGGTGACTTTATTTCATAGAACCAGAGCTGGTTTTGGCTGGGTTGGTAGCTAAAGGGTTAAGAAAGGTAGTTTTATTTCATAGAACCAGAGCTGGTTTTGACCGGGTTAGTAACTAAAGGATTAAGAAGAGTTCCCTTCATGGAAATAGTATCCTAATGAATACATACACCCATTTTGAATGAATTGAGAATTTGGAGGGATTTACTAAAATAATTATTACAGTGTTACTTATATTATAATTTAACAAATATTTCTTATATCAAATTATATTGGAACCCTTTAAAATGGGTTTGTTTTTTATAGAACCAGGGACAGTTATGGGCAGGTTGTTTTATCAAAGGAGTTAATATATTATAACACATTTGTGTGTTTACATACGCATATATATTTATTTGATGGTAATATTCTCTGATATTTATACAAACGTGCACTACATCTATCATCATTGTTTTTTACGTCTGATCTTCCACACTTACATGAATTGGACAACTCAAACGCCTCTTAAACCCAGCTTCTCCCTCAACTCATCTAAGCTCTGCCTCCCTGAGATAATTTAAACCTACCATATATATGTGAATATAAGCCGAGAAATACAAGACACAAAATTTACTGGCAAAATGGGTGGTTGGCTTATATTTGAGGTCAATATTATGCCACATAAATAAGATACTAAAATATCTGGAGTGATTATTTTACAATGAAACAGTTTTTTCTACATTTACATTGGTGTTGGTGTTATTTATGCATTCTCTTGAAAATATTCCCAACTAATGTTTATAATGTGAACTTTTTAATACATAAATATCCCATACACATGTGCACACACACTCAAATTCGTGCTGTTTTTTTCTCTGTCTTAATATTTTTTTCTTTCAATCTTATGAAAAATTGAAATCTTACTTCTGACATGTGTTTTATTGCTCTTACTTTCTCTCTTCTTTCTCATTTTACCTCTCCTCTCACTTGCTGTCTCTCCTTCCTTCTATTCTATCAATCCCTATACAGTTTTTTTTATTCGATCACTTCCTTTCAACTACTCTCAGCATATGATTGGACAGAAGTAAACAAAATTCAAGAAACTTGTTGAAACTGTAAAAACAAATGAAATGATAAAAAATCATTATGTAATGGAGTTGTGAAATAAAAAATTATATTGTAAACGATACTTAACACATTTTAAACATCAAAATATATTTTATACTCATGAGAATTTCAAAACCTTGCCATCTAAACATAATGTGTTGATTAGCTTATAAACGGGGTTGGATTTTTGCCAATTTCTCAGACATAAAATGTCTGTTTTTACTTTACATTTACTAAAACCCTAACTACAGTTGAAGAAAGACATCATTACCAAGAATGTGTTCAAATGAAATCTAAAAAAAAAAAGTGGTCTTTGGATAGCTGCATATGACATGGATGACATCTTCGATGTTAATTCTGGTTCTATGAAACCCAGTTTCTCAAGATGTGTACTGAGGCAGTTAATAACATATCTCAGTGCCCCAATAATCACAGGTATAAATCTGAAGGTATAGTCAAGGTGAATTATATGCAGATTCCTCATTAGTTCTGCATAGATGTTCTCCTTTTTGCTAATCTTTTATATAATATTGGCATCTGCTGGGCAGTTGACTTCCACTACTGTGCATGCCTTCTTTTCCCTGTCCTTGTCCAGATATGTCACTGTTGTTGTGGAAATTTCCAGTGTTGTGTAGGAGTTTTGGAGTTTTAACACCAATAGCTCGGCTTTCATCTATCATCCAATCAAGTATTCCAAATGTTAGTGTTAGGACCGGCACAGCAAACCATTTTGGTGTGCACAGAGATTTCAGATGACCATATTTTTCTTAATCGGGTGTAATATTCCCTGGTGGCGCATTCTTTGTTACAAATACCTTTATAGGATATATTCTCAACTATCCCTTGGTATCTGTAGCAGTCCTCATCAGATATCAGTGAAACAGTTAGGCCTTTGACAAAAATGTTGCTAGATTAGCTTTGTATGTATGTAAGTATATATATATATGTGTGTGTGAGTATATATGTATATATACATATATACAACAAAACTTCAACAGTCACTCTTAATCCAGTATGACTTGGTGGGATGTACCATACGTTTGTTAAGGGTTTTAGGAACCCATACAATTGAGAGCAGACACTTGACACCCTGAAAACCCTCTCCTCCATGATCGAAACCTCCAGTATGACTGCTGAAAGGAAAGAGGATTGAACTAGTACTTTCTTTACTAACACCACCACCAAAAGAAAGTACTAGTTCAATCCTCTTTCCTTTCAGCAGTCATACTGGAGGTTTCGATCATGGAGGAGAGGGTTTTCAGGGTGTCAAGTGTCTGCTCTCAATTGTATGGGTTCCTAAAACCCTTAACAAATGTATGGTACATCCCACCAAGTCATACTGGATTAAGAGTGACTGTTGAAGTTTTTTTGTATGTATGTATGTATGTATGTATATATATATACATACATACATACATACATACATACATACATACATACATACATACATACATACATACATACACTCCACATTGTAAATGTGGTTGATGTTAGGAAGGGCATCCAGCTGTAAAAATCCCAGTTCCGTTTGAGTAAGGTTCAGCACGGCCAACTGACCAGACTTGTATCATAACATTGACAACCTGTCTAACTCATACAAGCATGGAAAAAATAAACATTAAATGGAGATGATGATGTTGATGATATATATACATATGGAGTGTCTGCAGTGTGAAAACTGGGTTGACCAAAAATCAGAGTAGTACTCAATGCATGGTGGGGTGCAGAGTGAGAATATTTATGAGGTAGATTATTTTGTGTATCTCTGTATATATCTGTTAGTTTGATTGCAATTAATGCAGGCGTAAACTGTGTGGAGCACTCAATGCAATGATGCAGTGTTTTGAAGATGTGGTTTTGTCAATACAAATGATGTAAGATAACTGCTACTTTGTATTAAGTTAGCAGCTGACGGTGTGTGTGTAACCATCCATGTTTAGACTCATCTGAAGAGTTTACCACTTTAGAGGTGAACCTTATGTTACACAGGCATTATGTAATATGAATGAAACACATGATAAGAATAAACATATTAAATTGATACCTCACTTTCCATTTCTTTATATACATATAAAAATGACCGGAGATTTATCAGTCCTTCATTTCAGTATTAACATCATCACCGTTTAACGTCCATTTTTCCACGCTAGCATGGGTTAGATGTTATGAGCAATGCCAGGTCAGGTGACCATGTCTTGCTTATACAGAACCAATTTTTACTTGATTTCTACAGCTGGATGCCCTTCCTATTTTATATATATATATATTATACACACACACATAGAGACACTGTAAACATGGAAAATGTGTGATGGTGACACACTTGCACAAAATATCTCTTCTCTCTCTCACTTTTACACTCTCTGTATCTTTGTTCTTTCTCTCTCCTTGCTTTTCCTCTCACTAACTCTTAGTTCTCATTTCTTCTCTTACACTCTTCCTTACTCCTTCTTGATTATCCATTTTCTTGTTTTCTTTCTTACTCTATCACCATAATCTCTTTACTTTATGTTCCCTTATTCCCCCACACTCTGTTATTCTCTCTTCTAGTCCCTGAATCTCACTCTCTCCAATTTTATTCATTTTCCTCAGTTCTATCTCATATTTTCTCACTTTACTCTCAATCTTTCACTTGAATTCACACACACACACTCATTCACACACACACATTCACACACACACTCATTCACAATCCTATAAATAAACCTTCTGACTCACAAACTTATAAAGCTACAAGATAAAATATGGTTGATTTAATAGTGGACCATTGCAGCTGACAGAAGAACTGTTATATTGTGTGTAAGGTTGGGTGGGAAGACATTGCATGTTATCCTCCTGTATGACTGACCAAAGGAACTTCTAGAATCTTTAGCAGCAAGCTACCCTGGCCAATTCCTGCCCTTAGCAAGCTCAACTTGTTGGTCCTCCTCTTACAACTTTTAGTGGAAGTGTGTTGTGAATGTCCATTAACAATATTAACATGTGATGTAAGTAGTTCCACGTCCTCTCTAACACCAAACTGCATTGGTTTATTGTCTTCTTCCTGTTTTGTTAACTTCAGCCATTGAATAGGAGACAGTATGAACCTGTGGCAAAGGTGATCACTCGCAATATTACCAACACCCGAAACATGCCCAATAGTAGCCGTGTCCAGGCTCCACTTGCTGTCCCTGAACCGATAGAAATAGCCGATTATGGTACAGTCAAGGTAAGGTGGCAAAAACGAAAGAACGTGTACTTAAACACACTCACACACACGCACACGCACACACGCACATAATCCAATCCAATGAAACCCAATCCCTGAAATGACTGAGGTGTATTAAAAATTGACTTCAATGAATAGATTGATACTTTGAAGGATCTCTGAAATATCACCTGTCATCAAGAAGGAATAAGAGGGGGCATGAAAGATTTTTAACCCAGGACCACAGGAAGTAGGATTGTATCTGTCCCAAGTTAATACCACTATCCACCAGATCCTTGCTACCATATAAATTTGTTGTAGCAGTACTATACTAATGTTTCTCTCTTCTGTACCACTAATAGATCCAAACCTATTATTATTATTATTATTATTATTATTATTATTATTATTAATTATTTGTGCATCAATGGCATAGATATATATTCTCATTTTTATAAGTCTTTTTTTTTCTTATGTGCATATATATATATATATATATATATATATATATATATATATATGAATGTATGTCTATTTTAAATGTTAACATAGACTTTCTTCAAATTGAGAACCTTTGCCACTATATTATGGCACCATATATATATTTTTGTTTTTAATTCTAAAATCCTTCCATTCAAAACAGCTGAAATTGTTGGTTTGTTTGCTGAGTTGTATAACATTAAATTGGAATGTTATGTAATTTTGCACTTGATAGCAATATTGTATATCTCTACATGTAAAATTGCATACATGTGTGTCTACATGTACTCCATAGAATTAATGTAGCTCACAGACATTGATTAATTGGATTGTTTTTTACATTCTCTGTTTAATTTGAAAAGAAATTCATTTCATCAGCATCATATTGTGAAAAAACAACACATATTTAAATTAGTTCATACACACACACACACACACACACACACACACACACACACACACACACACACACACACACACACACACACATACATACATACATACATACATACATACATACATATGTGTGTATATATGTTTGTGTGTATGTATATATATATATCTATTCGTGTTCAATATAATTAGCTATACAATATACTTTAAAATTAAATTCAAATAAAAAATATTTATGACATTGAGGTAAAAAGTTTTAAACATGTTTATTATTTCAACAATCAATGAAGATGAAATATTTTTGTAGTTCCTGTTTCAATACTCGACCTGGTGAAATGGCGTCACTAATCCAATCCCTATATTTAGTTTTCTCTAATAGTTTCTGTGAAAACTTTTCAAGTGTGGCTAAAAGTTAATGAATTCTTGCACCTTGCATGCTCTGTCTTCCAGTATTTGCCTTGTCCCTGTTGTTCCATTTTATTAATGTTAGTATCTATAGAGAACAAAACTGTGTGTGGCATTAGTCTTTCTCAGTCGATGTTAACTTCACATATTCCATTTATATGTAGAGATGTGTATCTGTAAGAACTATATTTTCTTTGTTCGTAGAAATGTATTACAGGAGTTGTTAGTGTAATTTCTTTATTAAACTTTCATTTAATTTTTGTTGTTTAATTACTTGATTTGTTAAATAAATTGAAGAAAAGTTTTTATAAATTTAGCTGTTAAATAAATTCGATAATTTATGTTTACTTTAAATTGTTAAACTGATATTTTAAGGACAATGTCTTTTAGAGCAACTCTACTGTATATTTTGGAAGCATTAGCAATGGAATTTATAAAAATGTAAGAATCAAGATGATAATTTATTGAAAAGCTAGAAATCTTAGGTAAAAATCTATGGATATTATTTTTTTCCTGTGGTTTAACATCCATATTTCTCAGCTAAGTACCACTTAGGAATGGATTTGTTTGAATAGATCTTTCTACCAGTGACCACTCAACCATGTACTCGATGTAAGAACATGCTTTTGCCACATTTATGTAACATCCTCAGAAGCACAACACACAAACCTTATTACATATCTAAAGAATCTCTTTATCTGATATTTGTTCTGAGTGATTTTCTGGTTTCACTTAGATTATTGTGGAATTGAGGAATGTAGAATTGACCGGCCTGTGGTTGCTGAAAAAAACACGTACTTAAAGATAAGGTTTGTGTGGTAGGCTGTTAAGTTTAGATGTGTTTGTGGTTAGAAAATTACAGATACAACTTCTATTTATGACCTATTGATAATATCAAAGAACTGTTGGGGCAAGAAAATTGGTATGCTTGTGTTGGTAATTATATATATATATATATATATATATATATATATATATATAAACGTCTAACCCATGCTAGCGTGGAAGATGGACGTTAAACGATGATGATATAAAATTCAAATTTAAAGGATGTATTTAGAGAAAGAGGAAAATTCATCTCTTGCATGAAAAACACAGTTTTTTGTACACATGTATAAAGCAAATAATATTTAAGAAAAAATACTTACTTTAACATAGTGTACATACAGCGTGGAAAACAGATGTTAAACGATGATGATGATGATGAGAGAGAGAGAAAGAAGATAGAACATTACTAAAGTTGATACAAAGTAGAGAAGAGTTATTGAATATAAACAATGACGATATAGAATGTTAAAAATAACAGGTAACTTGTTAATAGCAAGTAGAAACATTAAAATATTTTAGAAATAATTTAACTTCCTTTACTATATTGTATTGCTCATGAGCAAAATATATTCTGATACGGTTTCAGTTTACTTATATATTTATTAATTCTTTTAACTTTTTATGTCTGAATTGAAAACTTCTGTTTGTTTTTATGCAGCATCAACTTATGTAAATTTAGATTGATTCAAATATGTAGTTGTACAATTGAAGCCCTGTTTCCCTTTATCTTTAGATTTCACTATTTGTTGAGTCTTTGAAAAGTCAGTTTAGATGAGAATCTAACTGCTAATCTATATATATTTGTTATGTTGCATGAAGAATTTTGCATATACTAGCTGATGTTTGTGTTGTTATTACTGATTAAAATATTGATTCTATATACATATATATATATATAACTGTAGCACTTGATTTCTGTTGGACTGATTGATGATGTTGTGTGTTTTCATGTTCTTATCCACTGTTTTTTAATCTGAATTGATGCTTTGAATTGGTCAGCATGTTCTTCCTAACTCTCGTCTTTTGCCTTTCTTGCATAGCCAAAGCCAGCAAGCTCATTTACAGCTGTTGCCACCGACTCTTCTTTATACTATTTTTCTCTTCTTCATCTTTAATACAGACATACATATTTATATATTTCTTATATATTCTCTGTTTGCCTTTAAAATGTTTGCAATTTGCATCATTATTCCTGGAATTAAACATTTTCCAGTAAAACCAAACAAAAACTAATAATTCCATTGCCTATTTGACATCACTGCATAAATTGCAAATATTTCATTTTATTTCAGGTGTTGTTTTAAATATATAATAGTATGGATCAATGTTTGCTGATCAACTTTATTGCATTGCTATATACATTATTTTGTTGCTTGGTTTTCTGGCAACTTGGTTTTAGTTTATAATTGTTGTTACATAATGTTTAACATTTGATAATTTGTAAAATTTCTCTGTGAAGTCCTCTTTCAATTTCTGACTAATTTTAAACTAACTATATCACCTTATAATATATATATATATATATATATATATATATATATATATATATATATATATATATATATATACTTTATATACTTTATATACACACACATATATATATATCATTATCATCATCATATATATATACTATGTTATGGTATCAATACATATTTAATATGTATGATGATCATGTTTCTCAATAAGTAAGCTCAATGGACCTTGCTTCAGAGCATCAATAATTCAAATTTAAAAGATATATGGAGAGAGAACCATATATTGTTTGAGAAACACATAGTATTTTGTGTACGCACACACACGCGCACACACACACACACACACTCTGTAAAGTGTGATCATCTAAGGTCATATTTTAATTATTCTTAATACCTTTATTCTGTGTAATGAATTAGGAATATTTTTAAAGGAGAGTGATTTATATTTTCAAATATTCATCTTTGACTAAAAAAAGATTAAGCCTATCTTCTCTTAGAGTGAATTAGATTATTATAAATATATCTACAAAAGGTATATTAGTGTTTTTTTTTTTTTGGTATCTATATATAAAAAGGTGTGCTATCTATCCATTCTATGTATTTTACCAGCATTAATTTCTGAGAGATATCATAATATGCTAATGCTACTTAACAATACTGCTACTAACATCTCACCTGTCTTCCTTTTCTGTTAATCCTTCTCAAATTGGAATTGCCAACTAATTGTGGTAAGTCCCATTCAGTTTTATGTCCTTTTACAGTTTGTACCTATTAATGCATTATTCACTGGCTCTGGTTATTAGAGCTATGTTATAGCACCATATTTGTTAAAGTTCTTAACTATTCTTTCTAGAATGGCAAGCTCCCATTTAAATTTCACCTATGTAATCCATACAACATTCAACTATTTTACCATACACACCTACTACCACCGTTTGAAGATTTTAAGTTGATTTTATTTGTAATGCAAAGTGACAGCAGCCAAACATCATGCTTAGGGTCTACCCCTAGGTCTTCTGTTGGTTGGTTTTTGCCCATAAAATCTGCCCAGCAATTCTTTCCTGAGATATTCTAAACACATGCCCATAGTATCAGAGTTGTGGTCTCGCAATTTGGAGAAATAACAGATCTACCTTACCTGGAGTGATTCTTTGATTTTTGAGTGACACACTCTATCAAGTACTCCAAAGAACCTTCAGAGGAAGTCCATTTCAGCTGCATGTTTTCACAATTGTATTCTTATGGTCATTACCCAAGATTCATGATCATGGGTAAGGGTTGGCACAAATACTGAATTGAAGAGAGCGAGTTTGGTTTTTACAGCATTGTCAGAAATAGTTGTATAATCAATTTTGTTTTTGCACACATGTAAAAATATCAAAATCTACTGATTGATCATATCAGAAATATCCATAAAATGGAAAGATTTGATGTTTACTCACCATTTAAAGAAGTTCAATGTTCTAAAATGTATACCTATAAGATAAAAGAACTGCTTATTTTTTATTGGTTCTGCAATTTCGGTAAGATCTAGAAACCAACGAAACTAGTGCTGATCTGTACCAATAAAAGTTAATCCCTAAAAGTTTATAGATAAAAATTTATTTTATTGTGTTGCTTTGCTATGTGCTGTAAAAAAAAGTCAAACAACATTGATTTGCACAATAATTTCTTCTTATTTACAAAGTTCTTATAACAAAGTAGTTAGTTTTTCTCGTGTATAAGATTGTGTGTCTACCTTTGCCTTCAAAACTCCAGAATAATTCAACCAGCAACGGAGATAGTAGCTGCTACTGATACTCCTTACTTGGAAGGGGGGAAAAAAGGCATATTTCTGGATTTTACTGTTGGCTTTTTTTATATAATCTTATATTTGTAATTTCATTTTGAGGTTATTTATATATTATATACTAAGAATGAGGTTATTTGATTAAGTGATAGAAAGACTCAAATTATTCCGAATTTATGAATGCAGGAGTTATCATATGTTAGTAAACTAATCACTGTTTTTATTTATATTTAATTTCATTCACTGGTCTTTTTACTTAAACAATTCAGTTTTCTATGAGCTTGATCACCATGGAGCTTTATTATTAATATTATTATTATTGGAAGTTGAATGTCTCTTGAGTCTTGTTTCTTTCAGCTGCCTTTTAAGCTATGAGTCTCATTTCTTTTCTTTCCATTATTATTATTATTATTTATTTTATGGGTGGGAGATGATTACATACATAATATTATTTCATTTTCATTTCACCTTAATTTCAATTCCCTTTATATTTATATTTAATTGTTTTTTAAAACAGACTGCCTTATTTTATTTTGTTTTATTCACATTTATGCTAATTACTTAACCCCAACTGAGTTATATATATATATATATATATATATATATAATCGTTGGAGAGAATTATTAGCTTTTATTTGTTTCTTTTTAAGATAAATTGTTTTCAATATGTTTTACTTTAGGATGCTCTCCAGTCTCCCACGGAGAGTGACTATGCTCTAGTCGAAGATGCTCTACCTGCAGGGAAGGTTCATCGTATCAAATCAACACGAAAGAAGGATCATAAAGGTAGATAGCTAACTTGTCTCACTGCTTTAAAATTCTTTTAATTTCATCTTTTTGAATAATTCAACAAAAACAATATAGTAATTGATATTATTTTTTATTCAATTGAAGCCTATTGTGGCATGGCTGGGATTTATCTGCAGCTATTAATGTTGTTTTGAGAGAGTGGAACTCACAAGTTTGTCTTTTATTTTAAAATATTTACATTGTAAAGCGTTGATTGATCAGAAATGGATATTGATTGAAGGGATTTGTATATTATTTCTTACTGGTTAACTAGAGTATGTATCTTAATAATTGTAACAAATATGCATGCATACATACTGCTATACACATATACACACTGAAACAGGTTTAGTCTTCTGGCTTATGTTCATCCTAACTTGTTGATTTTGAACTATTTTATGTGGATTTATTTTAAATAGTTCTTTGGTTTCCAGTAATTTATTTTAGAAATCAAAATTTTCTCTGCCCTCATCAGCTACCAATGAAACAATAGGTATTCTAATACTGTACACTGTTTCTTTCTTGCTACTTCATGTTTAATAGGCTAAACCATAGACACTCCAGTCTGTTTTACACATGTGAAAATGAAGCCAAAACATTGAAAATATTTTAAAGTTTTGTTATCTATTCTAATGCTTCTTTATATTTGGTAGATATACTAAAGGGTTCATAATTAGCTAGTTGATTGTCTTTCTCTTCTTTGCCCACTTATTCCTGAGAAGGTTGTGGGACAGAGTCCTCAAACATGCCTTCCAGTAGGTCCTGTCAGAAGCAAACCTCTTCAACTGATCCGGATGGATCCCCAAGTGAGACCAGCCATGCTCATGGATATTTTTGCCTATAAAATCTGTCCAGCAATTCTTTCCTGAGACATTCTAACCACATGCCCATAGTATCGGAGCTGTGATCTCTCAATTTAGAGAAGTGGCAGCTCTATCTGGAGTGACTCTGATCTCCGAGCTATGCACTCTATCGAGTAACGCCAGTATTAAAAACACTTACTTGGCATGTGTCTCTTTAAATTTTCATTTTATAAATTTTATTTAAATCTGAATTAATCAATATCTCATTGTATATTTGGGTATATGTGTGGCTGTTCTAAATAATTATATTTCGTTTGTTTTTGTTAGAAGACTGAAATGAAATTAAATATACAAAGCAAGCAATACTCAGGCTTCAGTAGTAATTGGTTCTGCCTTTGTATATGTGTGAATGTATGTCAGTTTAATTTCTTTAAGATATCTCTGCAAAAACCTCTCTAGAATGGTGTGAAATTGCCAGGAAATATTTGTTGAAGCTAAATAAAGAAAATAGAAAATGACATTTTGTTTTGGCTAAATTCTAAATTATGATTTATTTCTAAATGAAAACAGGATATTGTTGAAATGAATTATATTTGTGCCAATTACAGGGTTTATTATCAGGGGTATACGGTGGAATTAGGCCCATATGAATCATCAAGTGTGATACATCATAAGTCTAAGTTCATATTGCTGGTAATTTGGAGAAAATAGTTCTTGTTTCAAATGAATATAAAAAGATATAGCTTTCTTTTTGTTTTTGTTGTTGTTGTATTCCTTAATTTTCTGTGTCACATTCTAAGGAAGGATGTTCTATTATGACATGATTATTGAATTAATTGACTCCTGAAGTAGAGATCAGTGAATAAATAAAGATCAGAGATTGTTGTGGAATAAATTGTGTTCCCTAATCAATATCTTCTCATGGTGTTTCCTGAACTATTGATGAGTGACACATTAGTCATATCTGGAGTTTACTAATAATTTCTTTTCTCTAAATAACTACTACTGTCGACTGGTTTCACTGAGAAGTTTAAATGCAGACTAAGATAGTGAGTTTATGTAAACATGATGCAATCTGTTTAAATAGCAAGAAAATAATAAAAGAAAAAAAATTTTGAAAATAGTGAAAAAGAGAAACTCATTCAACTTTGTATTATTTTCTGGGCAAAAAGTAAATGAATAAAACTGAATAAATAATTTGAAGATAAACCAGACATTAGTATGATGTGATACTCCGTTCTCAATTTCTTTTCACCCTTTAGCATTTAAACGGCTGTATCTGGCCAGAATTCTCCCTCCCCCTTCCAAACCAGCTGTAACCGGCAGCTCACACTAATGTTAAGATATCGTTCTTAAAATAAACAACAATATCATCAAAATTTCGTAGATTTGAGATTATATGAGACAGTCTTTACTGGGAATATACAATAGTAAAGGAATGTAAATGGTAAAGAGTTAAACATTGATTCATAGTTGTCAGATGAAAGACAAATATATGCGAGTATTGACTAATGCAATTTTTGTATAGTAGGTAGTTTTAAGTTGATATCATTAATTTTTAATTAGTATTTGTTTTATTTAGATAAAGTCTGTTACAGTCATATTGTACCAGGAAACTATTGGCACAGTTTAACCCCTTTGATACCCACATGAAACTGCCTTAGTTTTATGATACAAAACTGACCATTTTAAAATACCTATACTTTACATTAAAACATTCTATCATAATTATATTTAAGAAACTTTGAAGTGATGTTCCAGATATCAACATAAATTCCTCCAAATTTGTTATTATTTTCAAATTAAATTGAATCACATGAGCAGTGTATTTCATTGGAAATACAGTAACAAAGGTGTTAAAACAAAATATTTAAATACCTAATTGGAGTGCAAGGGATTGGCAGGTGCTCTGCAGAGTAATCACTAATACAACCATCTGGTATGTGATATATATTCATGGCTCAAGTCTCTTCAGTCACTAATACAACCATCTGGTATGTGATATATATCCATGGCTCAAGTCTCTTCAGTCACTAATACAACCATCTGGTATGTGATATATATCCATGGCTCAAGTCTCTTCAGTCACTAATACAACCATCTGGTATGTGATATATATCCATGGCTCAAGTCTCTTCAGTCACTAATACAACCATCTGGTATGTGATATATATCCATGGCTCAAGTCTCTTCAGTCACTAATACAACCATCTGGTATGTGATATATATCCATGGCTCAAGTCTCTTCAGTCACTAATACAGCCATCTGGTATGTGATATATATTCATGGCTCAAGTCTCTTCAGTCACTAATACAGCCATCTGGTATGTGATATATATCCATGGCTCAAGTCTCTTCAGTCACTAATACAGCCATCTGGTATGTGATATATATCCATGGCTCAAGTCTCTTCAGTCACTAATACAACCATCTGGTATGTGATATATATTCATGGCTCAAGTCTCTTCAGTCACTAATACAGCCATCTGGTATGTGATATATATCCATGGCTCAAGTCTCTTCAGTCACTAATACAGCCATCTGGTATGTGATATATATTCATGGCTCAAGTCTCTTCAGTCACTAATACAACCATCTGGTATGTGATATATATCCATGGCTCAAGTCTCTTCAGTCACTAATACAGCAATTAATTCATTGGTAACAGTTTGAAATAAATACTTTATCTTTAGTTTTGACCACTGTCCAAAGTAGAATTGAATCTGTTTATTCTGGACCTAACAATAAACAGATTCTTTCCTCTCTATCTGGTTTTACAGAGAAGTTCAGAATTCTTTCTAACAGGTACTTAAAGAAGCATGTTTATCGTAGAAGAGTAAAGAAAAATTGTGATTAGTAGTAATATCAGTGGAAGTAGGTTAATTTCCTGCATACATGGTAATGGCGGTACTGGTTCAGGAAATTAAATTATTACTCATCAGATTTTCTAAGACCTCGAGCAAAGCAGAGTATAATATAAGATGAAAGTGGTAATATTGAAAGATAATTTCACCTTGAGCCCTTATATATAAGGCCAAAAGTTTCATTATAGAAAGATAAGTAGAAAACAAAAATGTGTCTGTAGTTATATACACACACATATATATACATGTGTGAATATATATTTCTCTCTCTCTCTCTTTCTATATATATATATATATATGTGCATCAGGATTTTACATCTCTCTATACACACACACACACACACACACATATATTTACATATACAAACATGGACACATCATTTTATTCTGTCTAAATAGGGAGTCTTGTTACTCTGGAGTTTTGCTTGTTTATCACAGAGTTATTAGACAGGAACTCTACTTCGGTATTGAGTATTCTTTTCTCTCAGCCATCAGCCGCATACGTATATATATATACATTATATATATATATATATATATATATGAGAGAGAGAGAGAGAGAGTGTATTGGTGTTGTGTGATTGAAAAATAAGAAATTCCTCTGTCGTTGTCTTATTTCATCATTCTACATTTCAGGTACTTTTAATGTATTCTGTTGAAAGCAGATCTGTGAAACTATTTTAATTTAGTTATCTTCGGTATTTATATATTTATATATATAAATATATATATTGTCATGACAAAAAGTACCCAGCCTATACTGTAAAATGGTTGTATAGGGGTCATGATGAAAATCACCAGTACATACTGTAAAGAGGTTGTGTAGGTGTCACATCAAAAAACACCCAGTACACACTGTAAATGTGGTTGGCGCTAGGAAGGGCATCCAGTCGTAGAAACCAAGCCAAAATCAGTTCTGCATGAGCAAGACATGGCCATCCAACCTGGCATGTCTCACAACAGAACAACTTGTCTAGCCCATGCTAGCATGGAAAAATGAACTTTAAACAATGATTATATATATATATATAATATACATACATATATATAACTTTAATCTGTTATTTTAATAAATATTTGCTCTACGGTTCTTATATATTTGATATATATTTATCCTTATCGATAAGGATAAATATATATCAAATATATAAGAACCGTAGAGCAAATATTTATTAAAATAACATATTAAAGTTTAAGCAAAGAATTGCTGCTTTCACCCTTAACGGGATCTTCTGAAAGTTTCAGAAGATCCCATTAAGAGTGAAAGCAGTGATTCTTTGCTTAAACTTTAATCTGTTATTTTAATAAATATATATATATATACACCACACACACATATATATTTATAGGTGGTTATAATGGAATATTCCACTAATAATTTTGATATGGTGTGAAAAGCTCAATGCACATTTGACGTCTTCAATAAGTAGGGATTGAAAACAGTCAAAAGAGTCCTCCGAAAGTTAAAGTTCTTGTTGTCAAAGACAGTGAGGGAAGCAGAACATAAATATTTAAATTGAAGAAAACCAAACCTCTAAATAATCCTGATGATATGCAGGTGTGTTGTATATAATGTGAATAATTGTTAATTAAGTATAACTGATTGATTCATTGTTTACATATATATATATATATACCAGCTTCTCACCTGTATAGAAACAATTGTTGATATTAAAAATGGATTTAATTTAAAAACCTTGGTTTTCTTCAATTTACATATATATATATATATATATATATATATATATGTGTGTGTGATGGACCCCCATCGATATCTGACGTATGAGTGTCCAACAAAAGGTAGATATGAGAAAGTGAACTGATGTTGAACTACCCACACAAAGTTTTATTTTAAGTGGTGAAGGCTTGTGTAGGACTGACGACACATCTTCGGTGCAAATGTTTGCCTTGAAAAATACGACAGCCCTCAGCTTTTTATGCCTCGGAGTTTAACCTCTCCATATAAAAAAAAAAAACTATTTGGCTGGCCGTTGACTCTGCTGAATTCCTCCGCCCTATATATATATATATATATATATATATGTATTTATTTATATATAACCGTCTTCAGGGGGGGTTAACTCCGCTTCAATGCTAAGATAAAAATAAGCTAAAAGCTTATAGTATTTATGCTCATGAACATCAACTGATGAAGCTCATTTGCATATAGAGCCAAAGCTGGTAATGATGTTTTGACATAGCATGATTGACTGGGGTTGTATGTTTTATGTTTAAAGAATAAACACCGACTGGAAGGCGGCAATCTCTGATTCCTCTGAAGACCTTCTATGGTCCTCTTTCTTTAAAATTGGTTGAACCTAAAATATATAAATACTATGTAGAACATATCTTTCAGGATTTCTTTCATAATAAGGTTTAAACTGACATTTATTTATTTTTCTTTGTTTGTTTTTTTGTTGTTTTTTTTTCTTTTATTTTCCAATCTGGTACATTTATATTAATTTATTTTTTTAAATTATTTTTTCTTTAATTTTTTTGTTTGACAATTTTTTAATTGCCTTTTGTTGTAATAATTCATCTGGAAAGGATAGAGCTGCATCACTAAGTCAGTAATCAGGACACACATATATGAGATGCCTTTACCGAGTAACAACAAATCTACTTCCTGTGGAATTTATTAATTTTCTTTTCCTGAAACAGTAGGTGCCACTGACTCCGAAGAATCAGAATTCAGCTCTCTTGAAAGAGACTATAGTGCTGGTATTTACCATACTGTGAACCATCGCCCCATCCCACATAGAAAGAAGCACAAACAAAGGTTTCAGGATACTTACATGACTTTGGAGCCAGATGAACGCTATCTGGCCTCCTTTGATGGCATTTCGTTTGATCGAGGTGAGTGTATCGTATAGTGCTTGCAACATTCTGCCTATAACTCAGTGCATGTCTCCATAATCATTGAAACATATGCAAAACACCTCTGACAGACTGCTACAATACAAGACATCACAAGAGAGTTCAACGAGGACCTTGTACGTTGATTGTCTTTACAAAGTAAGAAGTTTGTGCATCTACCATATATTATTCTATAGTAACTGTTTGATTCTCTTGGTGAGATAAACGATAGTCAATATAACATAGACAATTTGAAGGGTTCAGTTGTCACAATTGTTTTCTGGTTATAAGTTGAAGCCCTACCATACAGTAAGTGTTGTGTATTTTATTGTTATTATTATTCTGCTTCTCTCAGCCTATCTTGCTTGAGGAATAACAGATATAATGGTGGTGGTTGGTGTTAAAACAACTATTGCAAATATCTACATTTACAGACCTGATCTACCAACCAATGCCAGATGTTGCACATGAAACTGTAATGTCAGTGTGTTTATATTATATATATATATATATATATATTAACAAACACACACTTACTTTCCTACCCACCTAGTAGCATCTATTCTTGTCATATTTTGCTAGGCATTAGAAACTAACAAGCAAAATCAACATATTTGAAGAAGTTTCCCATATTGAACAATGGCAGTGCCCTAGCATGGACTCAGCTTGTCGGTTGGGACATGTAATAGAATAATAGAAGTTACCCCCTGCAATTAGAGATTCCATGGAAATCCATTCCAATTTATTATTTTGTTTTTATCTTTTATCATTGTGTTTTTCTTTTTTAACCAAATTTTACTTGTTTTCAACAAGTTTTAAGTTACCTGTAAATTAGTAAATTTAATTAAATGACAACAAGTATTTTTCCCCTTTCTTTGGAAGCGTCTTTAAAAAAGCATTTCTACTTTATTAACTAGTAAAATGCTAAAATGATCTGACTCTCTTATGTTCCTGTTTAATGAAACTAATACAGAAAGACATGTATATTAGGAGAAGCTATTCTCATAATATACACACTTCTGTACAGACACAATCTGGTCTATTCCACCTCTGAAATATCTTATTTAGATAAAGGATTCGGGTCATTTTTTTCATATATAACACTAAACCAATGAGATGAGGTTAGAATTGGACTGAAAAATTAAGAAATACTTAAACCTCTCTGCAACAGGTTTTGTGAATTACATTCACATTGTACTAGATTATTCCATTCTACACCCCTGTCTCTCTCTCTCTCTCTTTCCCTCTATCTCTCTGTCTCTCTATCTATCTATATCTGTCTCTCTAGTTACTGAACCTTACACTTTATTTTCTCATACTTCTTTCTCCTTTCTCAAGGCACATTATCATCTTCATCTTTTAAACAAGATCTTGATGTTATTGTATTTCTTTTTTATCTGCTTATGGCTTCATTTGAACTGCTTAACCCTTACCTCTGGTTGCTGAGGTTACTAACAACTGCTCTGCCCTAAACAGGTCTTAATGAACTTTTTCATCTAATCACCAATGTTTGTATGTCAGATAAGGCCAGCATGTTATTGCTGTTCTATCTATCTGGAAGCTATTTCCAGTTTGATGTTTTTCTTTTGTGTTTTAATCCTTCATTTCTCTGCTTATTTTCTTAAAGACATTTTTCTCTTATTATATCGATGTTTTTCTTGCTTTATGCTTCAGGCATATCAAATATATATATATATGTGTGTATATATATATATATATATATATATATATAATTAGTAAAGCTATCTCCAATATTCTTTTGAGTTTTGACTGTCTAATCAGCCCATGTTTTCCACATGTGTGGAGAAGGATACTCAAAATATGGAACAATACTCAATTATAATATATATATATATATATAATGTAATTTATGTTAGGCTGTTTACCAATGGGTAGAACTGGTGGTTCAGGTTGGTAAACGGTGAGGCAACAAATGAATTAAAGCACTCAATATTATGTAAATCATCCAGCGTAGATGTGGTATCCAGGGGTTGGTGCAGGAATGGAGCAAAGTATTCATTAAACAACAAGTGTGTGTGTATGTATATATGTTTTAAGTGTTTCTGTAGAAAAGCTAAAGGAAAGAAGAGAGCTATTTAATTATGTAATAATAATAAAGATATTTCATCTGATGAACGAAATCAGACATTTCTGTTAGAATCGACTAACTTCCCGAAACCTTGAGTAATGGAATAATTATTACATAATTAAATAAATATTTATTTATTTATTACCTAGTTTACCTGCATTTAAAAAAAAACTTTCTTAAAAGAACTATATTCCTTGCTAGCAAGAAATATAGTGTAAGATAATGTCAGCTGCCATACTTAACTCAATATTTCAGCTACAATATGACTGCTTCTGAAGAAGAAGCAGTTAATCCATTGATAGTGTTTCAGTTCCAGGGTGGGGAAGGGGTCAATTCTTTTTATCTATGTTTCAAGTGATTTTGGAAAGGGCATGAAAGATACATTCCATTTTTAAGTTTTGTGTGATGTTGAAGGATTGGTTTTAAATTGATTTTTTTTTCATAGAATTTATTCCAAAGAAAGTTGTCTGTGTTGCATGTTGGATTTGGGGGTGGCATCTTTTGAGAAAAACACAAGTTACAGAAACACAACTGACCAACATACCCTATTCATAAATTCATTTTTTCAAGGTCATAAATGTAGAAATTCTTGTTTCATTTTACATTGCCACTCTAACCATTTCAAAATTAATATCGCTCAGTTAAATAGAATGTTGTTATCTTTGAGAAATTAATTACATTAATCTGCATAGAGCTTATTTTAGGTTTTTTATAAACTTAAACAGTCGATAAAATTTGCTGGTTCATGTTAAGAAGCTATAAATATAACTACATATCCTCCAGATCAAAGAAATTCAAGTTCACTTTCATTCTCCTCCTTTTCCTCTCATTTATGGCCCTTTTCAATGCTGCTTTCTTTTGTATATATTTTATATAATTAATGACCACTATAAATGGTAAAAAATTGTTCGAATATTGTCTTTGAGAAGTAACAAATATGATTGTCTCAAGAAAACTGTTGTTGTTGTCATATGTCTGTTTTCCCTGTAATTTAGTGAGAAGAATATATAATTGACAATTTTTGATAGGAAAAAATACATCGTCTCCCAATTAGTTTCATTGGCTTAAATTCTGAACTGCAAACTAATGAAGCATTTAGTTAATACCTCTGCTGCATAAAATAGTAAGATCTCTTTTACACCTCAATGATTTGGGTCAACTGTTATATATTGTTCTTCCTGCTATCTCTGTTGCTATTATCTCAGCTGATCATGTTGAACTTTTTTAGTTTAGCCAGGGAGGAGGAGGCTATGTGCAAACTGAAGACCTTGATCAAATGCTTGAAGAGAGGTCTTCACAGACCAAGTCAGTACTCAACCAGAGCTATTGCCCTTTCAGATGGGCTGGGGCTTGCCTCCCACTTATATACTTTCCTGCACTCTTCTAAGTGCATTTTACTGTGATACCAGCTCTAGGAAGGTTGTAGATGTCTTTGACACAGATGATTCCTTCTGAGCCATGTAGTGGTTGGTGTTAAACCAGCTGAAAAATTTAAGTTTGCCATTTAAGTAGGCTACAGTGCAATTTGAACTCAGAATGCAAAAAGCTAGAACAACATCTGGTCTGACTTTCTTACAATTCTACCAATCTACCACCCTAGACTGACTTTCTTACAATTCTACCAACCTACCACCCTAGACTAGAACTTTATTTTATTGACTCTGAAAGAGTGAAAGCAAAGTTGAACTCAGAGTACAAAACCCTCAGAGAAATACAGCAAAATATTTTGTCCTATGCTCTAATGGCTCTGCCAGTTCATCCTTAGTTGCAGGTTATGCTATAATTGTAGGTCAATCTGAATGGTTTGCTGAAATTTATTGGAAAAATATATATACTTTTGGTGGTTTATGGTTGATTGTTCTCGGAGAAATTAGGTTTTGAGACAGTTTTGTAAAATGTTTTTTTATTAGTGTTAAGATCTAATCATTTGTTTTACTACCTTGTTGACCAGCATTTTACTGATTGGTACTGCTTGTTGGGTAAGTTGCTTTATTTCTCCATGGCCACTGTTCCCATCATAAAACTACATTTCTATTTTTTTTACTAGTATTATCGGTATCATTTCTAATAATTACTAAAAAATAATATTTCTTGTTGAAAATTATTAATGAAACTTATTTTAACCATAGCTGATTGCTCATTTCAAATTTCTTAATATGCATATAATATATATTATGACTGTGAAGGTATACTAGTGACAAAAGGCCTACAGTTCCATGTTTAATGCACTTATACAAATTAGTATTCAAACCTACACACATACATACATACATACATACATACATACACTGGGATATGTTAGTAACTGCCTCAATACAAATCTTGAGAAGCTAGGCTTCACAGGAACAGAAAGAACACAACTAGTTAGGAAATTACAAGTACAATCCATTAATGGAACAGTAAAAATATGTAAAACATTCCAAAGATTTTGCATAACTGCATATACACATGTACAGATACAAAGCATATACACATGCACACATACAACTCAAAACATACACATCCACACATACAATAACATCCATATCTACACATGCATGCATGCATGCAGACATACATACATATCTACCTAGTTGATGTTGTGTAAATTCCAATGAGAGAGTCTTGTGTCTATGTTAGAAACCGACTCTCTCTCTATTGGTAAAACTTTGTGAAATTATAAAACCAGAAGAACATACATATTATTTATTTATGTTCATACATGGAACAAGACCTAATAATGACCATATCTCCAGATTGTGGGA